>WURT03497214.1:0-65281 GCA_009936505.3 Holothuria glaberrima | reverse complement strand
ATATACAGCTAATTTGGGATAAAGGGGAAATATTTTATGAAATAAACCCGCCTAAAAGGGGAAATCGTCTAAAAGAGGAAAAAATCAGGTCGACTTTCCCAAACTACCCGTTTTTTATATAGGAACACGTGGACGGATGTTATCGTTCCTCTCACAACATAATCTATATGCCATTACCTCAATGTTGACCAATTTACGTACACGTATCTGTTAACACGTACGAAGTGTAGGCCTTCGAAATAAAGTTGGTTTATATTTGTTTTTCAAATGCTACCAAATTGCGAACTATAATCTTATATATTTTGTTTTTTCCGCCTTTACGAAGGTGCGGTTAGGAAATTTTCCCCCTATGGTAGGATTTAGCGTTATAAATATATATATATACATATATATATATATATATATCGAAAACAGAGAAGGCCATCTGTAGATGAAGTATCAAGCACTGTTTATGTTAAAGATCCCGAGAGTAACTGGCAGAATTAAACAAGAAATCTTTAAAGGACTATCTCATCGCCAGGCAAAGCTTTCTTCAATTAAATAGCATACCGTTAACTTTGTGTTGGCCTTACTCTAATCTTATACAGAGACTTGTTAGTGGTCTACCGTATTTTTTTTGTTGCAAACGTCCGCAGCCATGCGGTTGTCATTTAGTGTCTTGTAGTAAGGTTAGAATTTGTATTGTAGGCCTGTGCCTGTAATGTAGTGATAATTTTGTAGCCTGGAGAAATAAGGGGCATCTAATTGTACCGCTTTGTGGATTTTGCTTAATATGAGAAGGCCTATCAGAACTGATATTGTGATCAGTTTTTATACTGCAGCTTTGGCAAATATACTTTTGTAGCGACATCGCATGCCTAAATATCAACATACTGTTATCTAGCCAATATATTGTTGAGGAAAGTAACAGTCATGAACGTTTGTCATACCAAAGCAAAGTTGTTTATATTAATAAGAAGGTAAAATATATAATGTTAACTTTATTGGGTTATCAAATCGCATAGTGAACATTATTGGTGTCAGCTTGCATACGTGTTCTCTGCACCAGTCGTAGTGTGGAGTTAACCTTGTTGTCTAAATATTTTAAACAAGACAGTTCTGTTAAAGTGATCTGTTGTGCAGTGATTTCCTTTTCAGTTCAATACTTCGTGTGCGATCCTTTCAGCAAGTGAGAATTCTCCCCAAAACATGCATATTGCAATTGTCTGTATTGAAAGCAAACGAACGAATACCATTCAGTAAAGTGAAAATTTGTAGATAGTACCACACTTCCATAAACAGTAGTTACGGTTTCCGTAATTGCGTTTCTAGTTCGATTTTATGTTTTTCTAAGTCTTAGCTTTTTTATAACATAAAATATATCGATATTATTTTACTTTTACAATGGGACCTGGACAAATTACGGAAGCATCTTTTTGCATGGCAAGAATTAGCTATGAACTTTTGTCTTAATGCTGTTTGCACAAACAAGCTTTGGTCGTCGATGTTTATTCATTGCTCAATTGGCTTTACAATAAGCTTGTCAATATTGTTTTCAAAATTTTAGCAATTCCCAAGAGGGCTAAAATTCATATAAACAGACACTTAGAACATACATTAGTCTTGCACCAATCAAAAGAAGCCAAGCGATATGTGAACAATGCGACCGTTACGCTAAAGTGTTTTGAAACAAATTGTTATGTATATTTGTAATATTTATTAAATATACTTCTAAATCGGTCATTCCATTATAAGGAAAGTTAAGTTTCGTTCTTTTGTGAGATTTCCCCCATTATTTTCTTTTCAGTCAAATGTTGATCTTGACAGAGTTCTTTAGCAAATGTTTAGCCATATCAAACAGTTTTCACTTTGAAATGAAACTAAAAAGAATCTTCCCAGCAGGCACTGGACGGCTAATGTGGCGAATAAAGTATGCTATTATGTTCGTAGTTATCGTAAATAAATCCACGCTTTTCACTATGACAGTATGGTGGATTTACCGGTTGTGGAAAAGTTAGGAGAAACCCATCTGAAAACACCAAAACGGCCCGGCCGTGGAAGAACCAAACCCTTTCCTCTGCTGGTGTTTGGTCCAGGCGCTCGCCTTTGATCCCATGTGGGGTTAAAGGGCAAACCCGCATGTGGGTTCATTGTGTTTATGACGTTGTCCGAATGAAAAACGTAAGATAATAAAAGAATAAAAAAAAAAATGTGAGAATGTTTTCTTTAAATTAGCAACAAAAAATACGGGATAGAATGATAAATGTGTAAATATTTACTTTATATTAGCAATAGAAAGTACGGGATATAATGATGATTGTGTAAATATTTACTTTATATTAGTAGACAATAGACAGTAACGAGGTATAGTCAAATCTACCACCCATAAAAAGGTTGAGACCAAGTCTCTTTAAAATAAGAAAACCTTTACCTTTCAAAAAATAGACAAGGTCAGTTAACCTCAGCAGCTGTTTACCAAAAGGGCTGCGTCTTGAAGGTTAAACAGTTAATGGGACATGAAGCTGTTGCGCAAAAGAGAACGATGGATAAGTCGTTTGGGGAATTTATATTCCTTTATGCCGTTTTCTGAATTTTTTAAATTCTTTAACCGTTTCCGTATGACTAACAGCCGGATGGGATTGAGGATGCAGAGGACTAAAGAGAAGAGTAGCTACTTTGGGGTTACTCCGATGCCTTGAAACAGCATTTTGACCCCAATTGTCCTTGGGGAAGTAAGTGTTAGTGAACTTGTTTTCAGAATGAGTGCGCTAAGCGTGTTGTTCAAAAAATGCATTTCAGATTTTACAGCGATATGAGGAATAGAAAGAATAAATATCCTCGAGGAGGGAGAGGTTGTGTCCCACTACGCCTTGGCTACGGGCATGTCGCTTGCTACCAGAAATGGCAAATTTAGTGACCCACAAATTGCATCTAAACATTCTTAATTTTAAAATAACCTGGGATTTACAAAGAGATCAATTTGATATTTTCTTGCATGATTATTCTGCATCGGATGGAAAAGGGAATAGTTGGGGAACTAGTCCTGCCGTCCCAATGCGTACGGGTATGCGTATCACACTAAAAATGTTATACGTCAGTCCACCACCCTTTTGGAAAGACGAGCAAATTAGACGGGGACCCAGAGTAGTAAGCTGTCCTGGGAAGGTTACAATTTTTCATGTCGATTATCGTGTCACGCATGTGTTCTAAGTCAAGAAACTGGACGTCTGCTGGGTTCCTGGTGTTGCGTGAAGAATGGTGTTCATTAACCCCAGTCCTTCCAAGTAGTCTAAATGACCGAAACAGGTTACTCTCTGAAGTCTACCCGTAATTAACTACCATACCCCCCCACATTTTTTAGTTGGCGCACAAGACATTTAAAGTGTTCAGAGGGTCTGCTAGACGTCTGTGATGACCCCTGTGGCGATTTTTCCAAAGGATTCATATGTAACGCTTGAGTTGCCTGAGAAGGTGATTCAATTCAATACGCATGCCTGGTTCATTGGCGCTAAAGTTGGGCCGTTTGTTAGCGAACACTGCATTGCACTCGCGTATTAAGTGCGCTTGTACTATATGGAATCTATGCGTACAATACCACATATCTCAGTGTACATGTTATATAGTGTAAATTGTATTACAGTCTCTAAAGCACATTATTCGTGTCACATTTCAAACTAGAACGTGATCGGTCACTGGAATTGACATAAAACTTCAACGCTGTAGTTCGTCGATCTGGCCATGGACTAATAATAGCTCCATGATCTGACCTGCTCGTACAATGTAGCCTACTGTCAATGTGGACAAATATCATAATTTTTAATCCCGTGAAGTGAACACTTCTCAGGGCTATTAGACAGGTCCAGGTTAGGAAAAAACAGCCATTTTTTTCCTGTCAAGGTTTTCTAAGTGAATTCAGCTAACTTTAACCTTCCCCTTTGAAATATGCTTTTGGGCCACTCTGAATTTTGCCCAGATTTCAAAATGGCCGCCAAAGTACAAAATGACCGCCAAAATACAAAATGACCGCCGTTTTGCATATATTTAAACGTTTCGGGGTGCTTTTGACTATTTCTCTGGTCTTTTTATGAGTTTTGAATTTTCAGACATAAGTACATATAATCCAGTGGTTAAGCAATCATTGTGGCAATTTCATATCACGTAAATCCAAAATGGCCGCCTTGGTCAACTTGTTTTAACGCAAACTGTATAACCCTTGAACAAATCCATGGGTAAGAGGCACCTCACTGGCAGCCCCCCTCCCACAAAACTACGACCCAATACATTTTGGTAACCTTGGGGTCCCTTGAACACGAAATCAAGTGGTAGCAGTTAAAATATTGGGGTCTTATTCAAAACGGCTGCCAAAAACCAAATTGCGCAAAATTATGAATGTTTTGTATTACATAATAATAGTGAAAATATTCTTAAAAAATATTTTGAGGCATCGACTCTTCAAATTTCGTCATATTTTATGACAAATATTTTAAAGTTTATTTTTGGGACTGTATTGGAGAGATTGAGGTTAACCAAAATGACGGAAACAACAAAATGGCCGCCATTCTAACAATCATAATATATAAAATAATATGAAAAATAATCATTAAAAATACTTTTGAAGCAGCTGCCCTTCATATATGACCATATTTCATGACAAATAATCAAAAATGATTTTTTAAAATACTTTTTGATTCAGGTCGACCAATATGGAGGAAAAAGCAAAATGACCACCAATGCAATCATTATGTCAATATATTATAAATAGGAAAAATAATCATTAAAATACTTTTTACACAGTTAAATCTAACTTAAGCCTAACCTATGCCCATATTCTATTGTAAATGTTCTCAAAGTACTTTTTTGCATTGCATAATTTTTGCAGGATCCAGGTCAACCAAGATGGCGGAAATAGGAAAATTGCTGCTAGCGTTAAAATTTCAATAAATTATAATAATAGGGGAAATAATTCGTAAAAAATATATTCTTGACAGCTGCTCTTTCTATTTAGCTATATTCTGAGCCAAACATATCAAACATATTTTTCAAAATATTTTTGTCGGAATTCAGATCAACCACCATGGTGGAAGAAGCAAAATGGCCGCCAGTGGTATCATTACAATATTTTATATTAATAAGAAAAGTAATCCGCACAAATATTTTAAAGCATTGAAACCTAAAATCTGGTCATAACCTGTAATAAACATTCAGGACATATTTCTGGACATGTTTCACAGATTTCATGTATACTGAGGTCGTAAAAATGACAAAACGGCCGGTCATATAACTACTAAATAATTACAGTATATTGGAATAATGAGAAGAATATTTTCAAAAAAATATGTTTGCCGCACTTGCTCTTAATATATGGCCATCTTTTATGCCAAATAATCAAAACATAATTTTCAGGACATTTTTGTTGGCATTCAGGTCAACCAACACGTTGGAAAAAAAGCAAAATGGCCGCTGATTGGTAAAGATACAACATAGCATAATAACAAGAAAAATGATACAATCCTTAAAAAATATTTTCAACACATTTGAACCCTACGTCTGTCCAGGTTCTGTAATAAATATTCAGAAAGTTTATTTCTGGCCATGCTTTGACATAACGATTGCATTGGCAGTAATTTTGCTGGAATATACGTATTTGTGTCTGAAAATTCAAAATTCATCAAAAAAGACCAGAGAAATAGGCAAAAGCACTCCCGAAACGTATAAATATATGCAACACGGAGGCTATTTTGGATTTTGGCGGCCATTTTAAATTCTGGGCCAATTTCAGGGTGGCTCAAAAGTTCATTTCACAGAGGAAGGTTAAAGTTAGCTGCATCCACTGAGAAAACCTTGACAGGAAAAATAGCCGTTTTTTCCTGGCTGGACCTGTCTATATCGTGGCACAATTGCAACTGTGGTTGTGGTCATAATATTCTAGACCATGTGCATGGTTTCCCTCATATGGCGGTGGGTCGGGAACTGAATTAGCTAGAATTAAGCTGCGTGCTGCAATGGAAACCTACTTCCATGTGGTAACGAAGTGATGTTACTGCAGCCACTCGGGGGATCGAAATTCTCTCAGTGGGAAGGTGATTAAACTTAGTTTTAGTTAACCCTAATTACCACCATGCACTTGAAATGGTTACGAGAAAATATAGAGCAACTTTCATCATTTAACTAAGTTCAGTTTGAATATACCCCTTACTTCACTCGGAATTTACATTGCAAAGAAAGGGGAAGGGGGTATAACTGAAACCATATTACGCCTGAAATGAAATAACAAAAAAAAAAAAAAAATCACAAAGGCAAGGCTACCACTTCCCTAGGTTTTCCATACTCCTAAGGACATTACTACATCCTGCCTCAGGCTGGTCCAACCTCATCGGAACCAATGAAATTTTACCGGGGGACAGTCTAGGTTGGGCCTGTTTGATAACTTCCCGGAGATAAGTTGTTTACAACCCTCATCTTCAAAAGCGTTAGAAAAAATGTTTGTTTTTTGGAGGGACTATGAAGTTACATATTTAATCAAAGTAGTTGAACTTTAAAGTCTGAGTGTTATTAGACTGTATGCACTTGAGATGCGATGAGCCAAGGGGTAAATACACGTTGTGACCACTATCCATACTGTCATGTAGTATAGCTGCTAGGCATCTCATGGATTGAGAGGGACGCCATCTTGTTGTTTACTAGTTCACTTCCTTCCCTTTGTCCTAGATTCCAAGGTCCCTTCCTGTTTCCTGTCACGTATTCCCACGCCATGTTGAAAGTTCCACGTGGAAGCGATATCCCATAATAATCTTTTTAGATGCGGCCAATTTCACGTTCTACATCCTCCTCATTGGTCATACAGTATTTTCATGACGATTAATATTTATTTTTTAAGGTTGCGTCACAACTTTTGACCAATCAAGGGACTGCATTTAGTTCCGGGGCTTCTTAGGTAGCCACAAGTTAAGCGAAGCTTCCACACCCAAGCCCGCAAGCCTTAAACACTCGTGCTGCACACTTCGAGACGAATGCATCATTTAGGAAGTATCGTGTACTGTGTCAAGGAGCAGATAGCCCTCCCCCAATCAATTGTAAATAAGATAGGCCGGTTGAAATGATCGAGATTATTCGTCACCAATCATCTTGTATAGATTGATCAGGTAGCTGCTACTTGGACTGGAGAAGAAACTTCGACTTTAATTTATGCCAATCCAATTAGTCCTAGACATGCTTAAGGGAATAATCCTGTAAAGATCGATAATTGGACCTAAGACTATTCAGGTCTTATGCCCGGCACTTACAATTGACACTTCTTACCCTTTGCAACCTAATTCATATCGTCTGCTATCCTACCAAATGGATTAAATTAAACAATCATTTGATGTCGAGGAGATTACCATATGCAAATGAGCAGACTTAGTGACGAGTCTATACTTTGCAGTTGAATTTTGATCAATTTCCGCATATTTGCGCATATTGTACAGGGTTTATACATATTCGGCGTTTAACAAGGAATTAAAGCAAAACTTATGTATAAGCGACACTTCGCGACAAAATGAGTAATTTAATTTTTATGTCAAGCGACTGGCAATGCTGAAGTGATAGGCAAAATTCGGAGATGCCCTCTTCAAGATGTAGCAGACGACATGTACCTATAATTGCGCTTAGTTACTAACACCTTTTAAGCTTATTGAATCTTCAACGAAGTACAAAGGGAGGGGGATTAGGGGCGTTAAATAGTTTACGAGTTTGACCTTGGCGGTAAGATCGTCGTCATTAAAGGGATTTGTGAAGTTTCTTCTCCTGTCCGAGTAGCAGTTTCCTGATTTGATCAAGTTTTAATCGTCTTTGGGAGAGAAAATAAATCACGATTCAAGTTGGAACTGAGATAATTTTTATCTTCTTCTTCTCTGGATTTATTCTGTGTGTGGCTACACCCCAAGATCCCGAAATAAGCCTTCGCTAAGGCGACTGACCCAAAAACACAATGCGGCACATGAACAGGTAAGCTTGTTATGAAGCTTGGAAGGAAGACGATATTAAAAGTCATCCCCGATATCCTACGAAAAAAAAATTCGCCCCCGAAGTAGGCTAAATGTCCTCGAAAGTTTACCCAAGGACACTTACCTCATATTATTCAGCATGCCTTGGTGAATAAGAAATGGTAACTGTCGGCCGTTTGAAGTGCTCGGAGGGGTCTGTCAGACGCCTCTTTATATGCCCCTGAATATTCTTATATGGGAACTCTGCTCGATGACTTCGGAAGATTACCCATACAAAATTATCACAGACTGTTCGGTGTGTCGCCATGAAGGAGAAATGGTCATTGTCATACGTTTTAAATGGTGGAACGTGTCCTCTAGACGCCAGTAATGACCCCCGGGGAAGAACGTTAGATGAACTCGGAAGGTTACTCACTGTAGCTAACGGCGAAATGTTCAGCGTGCTATTGTGAATGGATAATGCCAAGTACCAGATGGTTTAAGTTTTGGGAGAGGGCTAACAGACTCCCCCGCATATGCCTTCCTCTACAATCTTGGACAAAACTCGTTGGAACACCCCCGCTCCCCCTTGCAATGTTGGAGATAGTAATGTCAACTTCGGGATGCATCGCTTTCGTTTGAACACAACATTGTTCTGGGGGAAGGAGGTTTTGTAAATTATGCACAACATTGTACTGAGGGACGGGAGTTTTGTAAATCGTGCACGAGATCATGCTCTACATGGTACAACGGTGGGAGGTGTTCCAACAGTTTTGTCCACGATTGTCTGAGAATTAGTAGCACACTTTTCAAAAGTTTTTGAGAAATTAGATATTAGATTCCAAACAATAATAACAAAAAATAAGCATTCATCAACAATAAACGGTGCTCACTCAACTTTAATAAGTCGGCACAATTATTTTAAGGTTGACTATGAGAAGAACAGTAATCAACTTACTGCTGGAGAGGTGTATATGGAGTGTTTTCGTCCCCCGAAATACATACATCAATTTTAAAATTCATGAAAAATAAGAGTAAATTAATAGCCCCACGATAAACAGTAGTTGTTAACAAAAGGTTCAATTATTAAGGAACTTTAATTTAGTACTGTTTATCGTGGTGCTATTTCGTTTTGCAAATCCCCCCTGAATGGTTTTCTCCTCCCTGTTGTTTTAAAGTACTGTAAGGAGGATGTATAGCGTCATGGGTCATGGGTCTATTGAAACGAAACGTGCCGTCACGGGCAGGCTTCGACTTTTCACTGGGGTCTCCTCTGTTACTGAATAAACGTTCCCATTTTGTACTTGCTTTGGAAAAACGCTGATTAAGCCTCCTGTATTGTTGGATGCTGCGTTTAATATGCCTTGGGAAGTAAATTGTCCCTTGACACGTGCATACTTGCTATCCGTAGTTTACCTGTGAATAAACCAGTTCAGAGTTACTAAAGTGCATGCGCAGTATCTTCAGCCCATATGCCATACGTGTTCTTGAGACATGTGCTTGGGTTCGTACATTGTGCACTGTGCACAACAAGAACACTGAATTTTTTTTTGAAAGTCTTTCGCTTTAAAATTCGTAAGTGTATCTGAAAAGCACAAAAAGAATAATGTAACTTCAACCGATGACCTAGAGTCACTGAGCATGCGCAGTAATAACCCTGGATTGGCTAATTATCACACACTCTGGCAGCGATTCTATTGTTCCACTGTGTCCGGGTGTCACGTGTGAGATATCCAGACTATCACTATGTCCCGTGTTTCGAGAAAGTGAAGAATAAGCTATGGCCAAGAAAAGAAGTCTCACGTCTTATTTTTAATGTGAGTTAGGCTGTAATCTAATGGTACGATTTAGTGATTGACAAGATAATTACTGACAAGACAATTTCGGTGAAATATTCGCTAAAGTAAGGCTAACCGAGCAATACACAAAGCAAATGTTGTAGCGATGCTTATCACCAATTTGTATGCTCATAGCCTAGGCTGAGGGATAAACTCTAGGAAGCCTCAGGGATACATTTTGTTGTACAGTAGTTATGAATTTACTGTATACAAGTTAGCGTGAGTAGTCTTAACTTGTATCTGAAGCCACACATTTCCTGCAGCATTTTATCACTTTTAGGTATGTGCTGCTCAGCTGTTTCCAGTGCTGTTGACAAGTAACAGCAACATTTCGCTTTGAGAAACGTAAAGTTAGTTTATCTGATGATGAGAAGCGTGCGTAAAACCTGCATGCAAATACGAGAAGTAAACTGACGAATTATTACAGAGCAGTAGCCGACAATTGGCTGGCTAACAGATTTTTTTTTTGTTTTTGGTTCCGGCTAACTGGCAGTTCTAGATACATGGTGGAGAAATTTTCTGCATGAGTATGTCACTCTGGCATTATACATTCAGTATCCAAGTAACTGTTGCGAACTAGTGAGTGGTATTCAAGAGTAAGCAGAGTTCGGGAGAAAGAAGATTAAGTAATTAAGTATGTAGAGCTCGCGAGTAAGTGGCGGCTCGCGAGTATGTGGACCTTGTGAATAAGTAAAGTTCGCAAATAAGTAGGGCTTACGAGAAGTAATGCTCACGAGCGAGGTTGTTTCCTTTCCTGAGTAGTAAATGCAAATAAGCAATTGCTGTCCATGAGTAGTACTGTTGAGTAGTTAAGGCTGTTATTGCACATTGTGATTAATCAGGACCGTTGTTCAGGAAAAGTACACTGCTTATAGCTGTATGTCCACGCAAGTTAAGAATTACAGCTTACTCACAAGTAACTGTTATACATCAAGATTGCTTGATTTTTTGCTCACCAAACACACCGATTAAATATGTATAACATTGAATAAAATTGATCACCTTCAACCCTTACCATGTGACTGCGTTAATTCCACCGCAGTTGCCTGGACTGGCTGTGTCGAGGACGGCAGGGAGCGTATTAATATTATCAAGAAACACGCCCGTTAACGAGATATGAGGAAATGCTACCCCGAAAAAATCCTAGCTCGCATTAAAGGTTTTACAAAAAAATATATTTATGCGGCACATTCCTCGCTCCCTTAATGTTCCCTATCCCATCAAAAATCACCTAAGCCTTCATAATGAAAACATGCCCATATCCATCCAAGACTATGAACTTAACTGTGACAAGATCGTTTGTGGATTTGTAGAAAACTTACCCTAACTTTCAAAAATGGGCGGTTATTTTTTAGATTAAACTGTTAAATAAAAAGAAAAATGACAAAAAAAAAAAAAAGAAAAGATAAAACGTTACTCTCCCATCGCATTTCCTTTCCTAAGTAATATAACTTGATTTTCCAAGGGCAGATTTTGATTATCAAAATGGGGAATCGAGAAAAGTAAACGGACACCCTTCTAATTTGTCGCCGTTCCAGGTACTTAAAAAACAATCATATCTCAATGAAAGAGAGATTGACCTAGATTGGAGTGTAAACAGAAGAAGACATGCCCTGAACAGGACTGTGAAATAGTTCTTTCGATTGGTTGAGTGTCACCTATAGAAGTTTGCTGTTCAATAATATTATCTAATAAGAAAAGTAGACTGAAGGAACTGAAAGTAGACCGAAAGAACCAGTCTAGGTCACGTGCCACTAACTCAATAACACTATTTGGCCTTTACCTGAAAGCATCAGTTGCATACCTCATGCAATAATGCGGCTTCTCTTGGGAAATCGTGCCGACAACAGGACGATTTGATCAAAAGTGGATCCTTTTAAACGTACTTATATTCATGTTTAGTAAGTTTAGTTTAATTTAGTTTTACAGTTTATTTCCACCAACTCCAAAATTGAAATTATTTTCATATGATATAATAATTATTTACCATTGGCTGTATTCAAGAAGAGTTCCCATTACAGATTCTCGTATTTTGCTAATGGTTTTGAAGTGGTAAAATATTTCGTTTAATTTATATATTCCATCAGAAGTATTGATATTACGTCAATATAGGCCTGTGTTTAGCCGCCATGTACGATTGTGTTTATTGGTGTGACATTGTGATCATGTGATCAATGCAGATTGTGCAGAGCCCGTATGCAGCATGGCCTACAGTTAACGTTAGATTTAAGGTTTTAGCCAAACGTTAGACGTTCCCCGTATACATGGTTACTTAACCAATTAATTTTTACAGTCTTTAATATCAGGAACAATTGATTCTGCTCGTGCCGTAATAAAACAGGCCTAACTTTGGATCTTGTTCTCGTGGATGTGGTTCTGTAATATAACGATACCCCAAACGACACTTTGAGATAAATGAGCGGAACTTGTGATTATTTTGTAAACTATAACTATAAAAGCCCACAGACACATGTTAAACTTATAGTTGTTTCTTTCTACTGATGAGATGAGTAATAGGCGACTCCTATGTGAACAAGATATTATGACGTTTCGGTCCTTTACGAACCCAATGTCTTTAACGATAATGGAACAGTCCATACTTGTCACAGAATGCTGATGGTCTTATAGGTTTATATGCTCTGCAATTCCGATATCAGGGGGCAACTTAGGTCAACCGTCCCCTTGTGATTTCCAAATCGTAAATGAAAGTGGGCTTCCTTGAGAAAAATACTAAAATGCTGAAACTTTTACTGTCGAAATTGTGATTTCAAGGCCCCCCCCTAAAAACCTAAAAAATCCCATATAAGGATTTTTTGCTTCCCAAATTTTGCAAGAGAGTTCCGCAGACCTCGCCGTGGATACGTTCTTGTGAGCCATCTTCCTCCTACAAAATGCAGCGCACCAGCACAAGCACCAGAACCCACTGCACCATGATATGCTCTTGCTAAAGATAAAATAGCCCACTGTTTAATTCAATTATTAGCTTAACTCAATGAGCTTGTAAAGAAATTTTTAATTTAAAGGGCATAACCACTTGCCGCAAACTTACTCCGAACAACAGCTACATATCACAAATGTCTCTTACTTCCCTTTAAGTACATCGTCTTTGAAGTGTTGGAACGTAAGTATTGCCTATTAAGGTAAACAAAAGAGTCATTCTACCAGGAAATTCAACAATCATTCTGAGAAATATATTGCAATATTGATCCTCAAAAGCCATTCATGAAGGAATCCCGGATGCACTCATTCAAATTGGGGTGACTGCATTTTACCGTTAAATCAACTTTAACTTTTCTTCTTGAAATCTTAATTTGTTTCTAAAGCGTGAAACCTAAAAGTCAAAAAATGTTTAGATACAACGTTTAGGTCTGAAATGCGATATTTCCGTCCATCTGGGAATTATTTCGACCAACTTTTTTTGCAGACCTACCCTCGGCTATGCATCAATCGATTGTGGTTCCCTAGGTGGCTTACTACTAACAGCGCAAGGGAGAAGCCCACACCGGGTACCAGCCTTGTAGGAGGCTAATGCAGTTTATAATAAAACTTTCAGACCATGTTATTATTCCGAACTTTACCAGAGATAGCACTATTTTTGATCTGTTAAAACTTAGAATAAGAAATATCTCAAAGGATCATGCTTCCTCAGAGGCAACATCCTCTTCAATTAACCTCTAGAGAATTAAAAAAAATACTAAATAAAGAGGATTCCAGAGCATATAATCAATTCAACACCTTTAGAATCTTTGCAAATGATAGCGCCATTTTTGCACCAAGCCACCCCATAAAGGCAATTTTTCTCAAAGAGTAAAGAGTGTCACCAACTTATTTACACATTAAACCTCTTGACTTACGCCCCGAAGAATATCACTAGAACATAATAATTTGAAAAAAAAAGTTTGTATAGGTTTTGTAAACAGTGGCAAACGTTTGCACATTAGATTAGCCTTCATGTACCCTTCTCCTCAGTAACCTCCATCAAGATGGCGCTCCTACACAGGTGTAGAGTGAAGGGTCCTCCAGGTTGTCAAGTATCTGTAAGTGTTCCGCTTAGCTAGTGTCATGAACTCCCCCCCCCCCCCAAGGATTTTGAACAGGCTACAGCCCTGGATATGATCTCGCTATACATCTTCTGTTTTTACGGGTCTGAATTTTAGCCTCTATAATTACCGTGAATAGTACAGGCATGTACCTACCCTTCAAATGTATATTGCCTTTGCATATACGTGTACTAATACGTGTACAGATATCCCTTATTAGAGAAGACACTGAAACTTAGATGCATCGGTATCACGGGAACGTCATTCCGTCGTATCCCAATATATTCGATATAATCGAATATATCAGTATTCCGCTGGACCTTGGTATAAATCATGAGATAATGTGGACACCGGGCGTTTCCCTGTTTAACAGATCCCAATTACGTTGACAAAATCCTATTCAACTGTAAGAATTAAAAGAAACAAAAAACAATACTCACCAATATTGTATTGGCTTTACTTATTGCTAAGCACGTGAGGCAGTATTCTTCTTTTGGTCGCTTTGATAAAAGGTAGAACAGAATACAATGAGATGGATATTTAATTAGTAACTGTGATAAAAATTAAACCAGTTTGGTTGGTACGAAAGTCAGTACATTACTCTTTCCAAAATTATCGTTTGTAAAATAAAATGATTTTGTAATGTTTCGATATTTTTCGTCTCGGGGTCAAGGACTTTGAGTTTGATACGCACCTGTGAAAAATTAAATGGCTCGAAATAAATAGTGCAAAAACCACCTCATGACTCAATATTTGTTTCGTCATTCAGAGAAATCAACAACGAGGTCTACGAACTTTCCATGGAGAGTGTCCAGAAATTTGTAGCCTACTTTCACAGAATCACTATATAATGTAGAATAATTAAAGTAACATCGCAAGTCAGCTTAAGTGAAAAGGAAGTCACAAAATCACCTTTGTAGCTGTATCATATTTGTACAATTAAGGATAAACTTGAACTGATTCTTCAATTGACCAAGTTTTTTATTAAGGTTGTAATATTTCATGTAAGTCCTTGTCTCCACCAAATTACTTCAAAGCAAGAGAAATTACCCAAATCAAATACTTCGGAATTTCAGAGTCGACCATTTTATTATGCAAATAAGTATGTCTGTACCACTGTCCATGCAGATATGTAAAATATTTGTTGTAGTATAATGATGAGATTTAAATACAGAAATCGTTAGTATCATCTCTTAAAATGACATTTTTTTACTAAGTTTTAATGAGACAAATTACCCAACTTATGCAAATTCGCCCATTAGAGATCCTAAATTTACAACTGATAAAAATGCCACATTCTTGCAGATTACATGGTCCTTTGACTGCCTATACTTCTAAGGGAATCTGAACTCACAGTGTTTTGTTGGGCTGTGAAGACCTGGTAGAGATTACAAGGATAATTTTTTTGTTGTATTATTTATGATGCGCTAAGAAAATTTAAAATGAAAAGGCTAAATATCCTAAAATGGAAACATTCAGTCAATTTGCATGAGAAAATCAACAAAATAATGGAAATTTATGCTATTGAGGTTTACGTGTTTTTTTAATCTGATACGAGGGCTCTTCAGGGCACCGTTTATTTTTCTCTGTATATACCCCCGATTCTAGAGTTTCATAGAAGGACTGTAATCTCGTCAAATCTGCCTAAGAAACTGCTATGGCAGGTCGTATTGTCGGTGATGATCGCCGTGCATATCTCTACCAGCCCGACACCTTTTTAGAGTATTGTACCTTTTACCTTTTTTATTTAAATGTTACAAAGACGCAAGAAATGATCACTGATTTCCGTAAGAATCCTGGTCTGCCACCACCAGCTATTGTCAAAGGTGCTGAAGTCGAACTTGTTTTTTCTTATAATTATCTTGGGGTTGTTATGAATGATAAACTGACTTGGGATGATCATGTTGATGTTATGATTTAAAAATTGCATTTTAACTTGTATCTTTAAGGAAGTTACCTTTCAAAGTGCGTTCTGAGATTTTAAAGATTTTTCAGTTTTCTATTTGATAAAAAAGACCGCTTTTTAATTCAAAGCCAAACTTTTATCCATCAGTGTAGAGGCTACACATTTCTGCCCCTCGCTCTACGTGTAAATTTCGGTGTTACTATCGAAATGTGTTTTTTTTTTTTGAGACGACACCACGAGGTCGTGTCTGAAAAGCTTTTTTTTAGTATCTACGGTCATAAACAGTACAAATCGACAGTGAGATTTTAGCTATAGATGTGTGGTTTCATTTTCTCACTTGTGGAATTCATTTTCAGGTATATCGCGTGTTAGTTCCCTTAGCTAACACATTTGGTCCCACCCCTTTGCATTAGCCAGGTGGAATCAGATTTACTGCTGTGTAAACAAATTATTCGTTCTAGTTGTATGTTTATTAAAAGTGCAATGGGTTTAATGGTTTTGAATGAAGCATGTAAATATTAGGTTTCATTGCACCAGCTGTCTTCAGTTTATATAGTCGTATTTACATTAATTTAGTAATACCATGCGATAATCATTTATTAATTAATGTATATAAAAGACCGGTGGTGCCTTAACTCCTAATATTTCCTCTTCTGCATATACCCGAAGAACTCTTTTTGGCGGCAATGTGCGAAATATGAAAAGCAAGTAGTGAGCATGGTTGTTTGAAAGAAAGAAAAAAATGAGAAAGGTTTCAACGTTTTCTGAGTCCATGTCTTGATTAAAACAAGATTCAAGTCTGAATTTTTAAGAACATCAACAGAGAATAGATTTTAACTGCTAATTAAATTTAACATTACCTGTAAGAAAATATACGGCTAACGTGAAAATGAATATGTCACAGCAATGGTTAGCGCGACATTAAAATTTTGTAGCTTACATAGCAAATGTTAGGACCAAGAAGCGAAGTCAGACTACACATTTAAGAGTTGTTTCGACACCCTTTTTGCATTCACCCTTTCCCAGCAACTCAATCCATTCTATCCACCACCCCAAGGCCTTTTCACTCTCCCTGCCTTCTCTTAATCAGCAACTCCTTTTTACCCAACCTGCTTACAACCACTCCTGCTCGACATCCACACCCTCTCTAACAACATTATCATTTAGCCACCCAACTTGGCCAATAATCTGGTATTTCTTCGGATAATCCGTTCCCCAATTAATCGCCGCCCTAACCATCCCACCCCAGTAATGACCTTTCAGAAATCCCTCAAACAGCATTTTTTTCTCTAGCCACCACTCATCAGCTACTACCTTCCCAACCATTCCCTCCCCAATCTACCATGTCCTGGTCATCGGCTCTCCCAGTCAGTCACCCTTTCCAGCCAACTGCTCTTTCAGCCAACAGCTCCCCAATTCCTCAGCAACAACACTTACCTTTACAATCCCCGCCCTCAGCAATATCCTCTCCCAGCCATACTCTCCCCCCCCCCAGCCAGCCCTCTCCCCACCCATGACGCTTGTGGGACATGGATGAAAAGGGAGAAAATTCATAAGGTAATCCGGCGTAATGTCAGGGGGTTCATAACTCCTAAAATATCGTATTTTGTTGATATCTTGCACTGCTTTACTACCACGTACAATATCATGACTCTAGTACAGTTCTCACTATGTTTTCTGCCAAGGTCGAAATTACACCTCAATATATATTTATTCACATCTTAAGCGCAAATTGGACGATGTAGCTCTTCAACTGGTAACAAAAAGTTCGAGAGTAATTGCCGAGCTGTGTTGTGATCGTTAAGGGAGGTCATATTAGATGGAGATCTATCAAAAACTTTACTTTATGCTAGCCCATCAGATTTGACCTCAGAAAGGAGACTAAATCATTTTATTTGGGGATAGTCTAAAATCTACACAACGCCAATCATACCTACACTAACCCCAACAAAAAGTATTATTTGGAACATTGCTTTAACGCTTGAACTAGTTGCCGCCAGTCTAGTTCGAAACAATGTTCTGAAATTCAAAACGACTGTTTATTGCCAAGAAACCTAATGATGCTGGCAATAAACCAATGTTCATGATAAATTCAAAAAAGTAAAAGAGTAAAGTTTACCTTCGGATATTGACTAATTCTCTGGCATGATTTAAAAGACACACCCATATTGAGCAAGCTATAGGGAACTAGACTAGTGTGTTGTCAATAGCGTCGAAGCACGTCGAAACCCTCGAATTAATTTACATCATAAGCGACTGGCAATGTTAAGGCAAGGGGAAAATTTTCCAAACTGCTCTTCGAGATGTAGCAGACGACATACCCCACTTGTACTTATTTCCTAGTACCTCTTTAACCTTTTTAATCGAAACATCAAGAACATCACACAAAATAGATTACTGTCATCAACTTGTAGGGCCCCAAAAAAGTTTTCGATGGATCTCCATCGGACAGCCCCTCCCTGGATTGTCTCGTTACTGCTATACTTATAAATTTCACGATTCTATGAAATTTATAGCCATACTGTATCAGATGTTCAGAATATAACAAGACGAAGGCTCACAGAAAAAGAAACTGACATGATATATATCTTCAAGGAAAATCAGGAACTTCTTTCCGTTGTTACGGGGCACGACCGGCTTGCTAAAAGTAACAGCTTGAATCCGTCGACGAATTTTAGAATTCTAGCTACGATTTCTTCGAGTACTTTCTAGAACATACCACATGTTTTCACTTCGATAAGACTCGATTTCCTTCTGGAAGAAACTGTCTGACTCAAGACACTAAATTTGGCAGTAATCATGTCCGGAAACTTCACTTCCTAGAAATACATGTATTGTGTACTGGAACATTCTAGAATTTGTTAATTCGAGAGGTTTCTAGAACAAGGGCAGGCGAATATAAAAAGAAACTCCGGCAATGGTCGTGGAGAGAGACACAACATTACTCCTGTAGAACCAGACGTTATTGTTATCATTGCAGATTGCACGAGATTGAACAGTATGCTGTGTATGCATTATTCTACTGTTAATATTCTTCAAGTGAACTAGACAGCTTCTAGAAAAGGAGGAAAGAGAAAAGGAAAAGGAGGAAAGAGAAGAAAGACAAAGAAGGGAGGAACGAGAACATGAGTTAAAACTGAAACAATTGGAGTTAGGAGTCCTACGAGGCTCTGACTCTGCAACAGGCTCTGATACTGGAGTGTTTGACGTTTCCAAACACATAAAATTTGTCCCCAAGTTTCAGGAAGATAATGTAGAAAAATTTTTCAACCATTTTGAGAAATTGGGAGAGCAAATAAAGTGGCCTAAGGACAAATGGCCCATACTCATTCAGAGTAATGTCATAGGCAAGGCCCAAGAAGTTTATTTCACTCTGTCAATAGAAGACAGCATGAATTACAACAAAGTCAAAAAGGCCGTCCTTCAAGCTTACGAATTAGTGTCTGAAGCCTATCGTCAACAATTTAGAAAGTATCGCAAGGCAGATAAGCAAACCTGTGTGGAATTTGCTTATCAAAAGGAAAAACATTTTGATAGATGGTGTGCTTCTCAGAAGGCCTCTACATTTGATACCCTTAAGGCAATTAATGCTTGTCGAAGAATTTAAACGGTGTGTAAATGATGATATTAAAGCTAACCTTGAAGAAAGCAAGGCTGAAAAACTAAGTGGAGTGGCAAATTTGGCTGATCAATATTCCCTTACCCATAAGTTTGGTAAAGTGAGTCTGACTGAAAATAAAAGTCATTTTAGGCCAAATAAAAGGTATGGTAGTACAGGTAACAGTGGTTCTCCTCAGTCTGGTTCTATCTATCCAACAAATTCTGGTAATGTGAAAAAACAACCAGATTCAAGTCGTCATCAGAGCGAGGAGGCTAGCTCAAACAAAGCTGCCTTTAAACAAATAATTTGTGGTTTCTGTCACAAAAGGGTCACACTAAGTCAAATTGCTTTAAATTGGCAAAACAGAAGGAGGCAGAAACAGCCCCAAATGCCTTAGCCAATGCAGAAAGGTCTCCTAAAGTAGTCGTTACTTTACGGCCTTCTAAAGACCAAATTAAGGAAGAGTACCTTCCATTTGTGTCTAAGGGATTTATCTCCCTAAATGGAGATTCAGCTCATCCACCCGTTGAAATTAAAATTTTGCGTGATACAGGCGCAACTCAGTCATTGCTTCTTGATGGAATTTTGCCATTATCGGACTCTACTTCCACAGGGGTTAATGTACTAATTCAGGGGTTGAGTGTGGTTTTATTTCTGTTCCTCTTCACAGAATTAATTTGAAGTCAGATTTAGTTTCTGGGTCGGTCATAGTAGGGGTCAGACCTACTCTACCGGTGAAGGGGGTATCTTTGTTGCTAGGCAATGACCTAGCTGGCAAAAAGGTTGTAGCCAATGCAATTTTGACAAATAAACTATGTGAATTTAACAACACAGAACAAAGAGAAAAGGAATTTCCAAATTTATTCCCTGTCTGTGCTGTCACCAGAGCCATGTCAAGCAAGCTCGCTATGGATGGTAACTTTAATCATCCACCCTTCAAAAGTGACTGTAAAATTCCTAAAAGTGGAACAAATAAGGAATCATGTACGGATGGTAATCTTAATCATCCACTCGTTAAAACTCACGGCATGGTTTCTGAAAATAAAGCTGGTAAACTTAATCATCCACCCTCTAAAAATGAGGACTCCGTTCCTAAAAAGGGAGCAAAACTCCCAAAAGAGTAGACAGAATTTAAAAAAGATTCTAGTACAAATGAAGATTCCTGGTACGATCTCAGCCAATCTTTTATGACTAATCTCAATAATAGTCAGGAATTTGAATCTTCTGACCCCACGCAGGGTAGTTAGGGTGAAAAACAGAGAAAATCTGATTCTTCGAAAATATCTGACACTCTTAAAAGAGATCAGCTCTCAATTGAACAGAAAAATGATGAAGAGCTTCAGTCAATAGTAGCTGATGCACTCACTGAAGAGGAATCAAAAGATGACCCAGTCTGCTATTATTTCAAAAATGATATTTTGATGCGTAAATGGAGACCACCTGATGCACTACTGGATGAAGAGTGGAGAGTTTACCATCAAATTGTGGTACCTAGGATTTATGGAAGCCAAATCTTAAGTATGGCTCATGAAATGCCATGTGCAGGACACCTAGGGGTTAATAAGACTTACCACAGAATTTTGAATCACTTTTATTGGCCAAAACTTAAAAGTGATGTGGCCAAATTTTGTAAGACTTGTCATTCATGGCAGATGGTTGGGAAGCCAAATCAAAATATTCCGGCTGCCTCCTTAAAGCCAATTCCTGCTTTTGAAGAGCCTTTTAGTAGGGTCATCATTGATTGTGTAGGTCCCTTACCTAAAAGTAAAGCAAGGCATCAGTATGTGTTAACTATTATATGTGCCTCTACAAGGTTTCCCGAGGCAATACCTCTGGGAAACATTAAAGCTCGAATGGTCTTACAAGCATTACTTAAATTTTTCACATTGTTTGGGTTGCCCAAAGAGATCCAGTCTGATCAAGGGTCTAATTTCATCATGTCAACTGTATTCCAACAGATGTTGTATGAGTTAGGCATAAACCAAAATAAGCCTTCGGCTTATCATCCTGAAAGCCAAGGAGCCTTAGAGCGGTTTCACCAAACATTGGAAAATATGATAAAGACATATTATTGTGACAATAATTCAAGAGATTTGGATGAAGGTATTCCATTTCTAATGTTTGCTGCTAGGGAGTCTTTGCAAGAGTCACTTGGGTTTAGACCATTTGAACTTGTCTTTGGACACACTGTTCGTGGACCATGGAGGTTGCTGAAGGAGAAGTGGTTATCAGTATACTGTTGCGCTCTTCTGAAGCGGCGTCATGCAGGAATTGTGTCCAACTAGTCATTTCAGTATTTCATGGATGATTCGTATGCTTTATACAGTCCATAAAATCTATTAGCCTGAATTAGGCATCCATTGCATGGTGCACCTAGTATGTATTAAAATATGAAAGTATTCGAGGAAGTATGGTTATGCGTTACTGTATTTCCATCCAGAATAAACGAATACGTCCCTTCCAGTGAGTAAATGTATATATATGTATATATATATGTATATAAAGGTATATATATACATATATATATATCTATATATATATACCTTTATATACATATATATACATATATATATACCTTTGTATACATATATATATATATATATATATATATACATTTACTCACTGGAAGGGACGTACATACATACATATATATATATATATATAGATACATATATATATATATATCAGTCACTGTCGTGTCATGCCATTTGAATTTTGTGGTAGAAAATTTAACAACCCCAATATGCTCGAAAATAATGTTTCCATCTTTGTAGCCAATTTTCAACGAATTTACCACAATTGGAATGATCGCATCCTCTTTGAAAATGTTATCGATACTATTTATGGATATAATTCTTTTCGAAGTACTGTAAAAATATGCATATAGTTGTAAGGGTTTGAGGGTGAAATGGTCTTTGTCCGGAGAATCCAGTTTACTTTCACAGAAAATCATCCTTAGTGGAGGCTTTAAACTTCACATGTCGATTTGATCCATGCAGCATAGGTACGGCACGTGTTGCAACTGCATTACAAATAGTCGTAAACTCTGCAGGCTGCAAGGATGGCTGTTCCTACAGCAGCCCCCACCAGTAAGACACCTTGCCCCACCACTTGGCAAATGAGATTTTTGGTCACAAGAAAGTTTCTGAGTGATTAGAAGTCGGTCTCCAGCCAGTGACCTCTGACTTTCAATCGCTTGGAGACCGACTTCATCACTCGAAAAACCCCTGCTCAAACCCAGGTTCCTAATGAGGAAATGTGAAATTTTCGCACACTTCGCGTGGTAGATATCAATTTTTATTCCGCAGGCCTATGTATCCCCTACCACGCCATTCCACTAGCGCTCGTCGTACATTTACTGTATAACGTCATTCCGACTTCTTCAATCGGATCCAGATCGGTCTAGAATATGGGGTAGCAAAATTAACACCGTTTAGATGCAACCTGCGAGCCCTGGAAGTGCCATTTTCGGCAATTTGAGAAATGTCTTCCTTTTTTCTGGACGCTACGCGTCATCTGATGGTGGTGCTCTGCTTAGATAGTTGTCTGAGCAAAATCACCTGCATACTTCCAAGCGGATGTGCGTCAATGTATGTCAGTCTGTCAGTGACAGTCGATCTCAAAGTAGCAAGTCGGTCTCAAAATGAGTCGACACCCCCTGAAATCATTGTACTTAGGCCCCTTTACATTTCATGTTTCGCCCCCTGACCAAACTCCCCGTCCTCCTTTGCCCGACCAGATGAACATTCTGATTACGTCACTAACCTGTAGCTATTAGTTGTCTCAACTGCAGCACAGCCGTGCCAAAACCTAAGCATGGAACCTAATCATAGAACATCGGATACAAACCCCACTACAATGAAACGAACCCACAAAACCATCAATACCTGCCGAACAGCCTCATATAAGCCAAGTACCTGTGGGAATGAATCCAGGAACCTCTGGCATGCAAGGCCTTACTAGTTACCACTGCACCATTACTACCCACAAGCTTGATTTAAGTTGATCAAAACTTAATGCCATTATAAATGAGTGTGAAGACACGTTTCATGTAATTGACTTGAAAAAGACTTGCTCAACAAAAATCATTGACTCGATTTGACTCTATCAAATTTTCTTGACTCGACTCGACTGAGGCAATGACTCCACTCGACTTGACTTGACCCCTGGTGATGACTCGAATCGACTCGACTTGACTCTAACAAGAATGTCAATGACTCGAATCGTTTTGCGACTCGACTGACAGGTAACTCGTCACAACTCTGGTACCATTTAAGCGGAGCGCTACCGCCGGTTGACGAGGACCGAACAATATTGGTCAAAAGCGTAGTCCTATAACAACAGAAATGACACCAGTCTAGCTACTCATTCAGTTTATCTTTGCGCACATGTGGTCCACAAACACTATTTAGTACCTTTTGCACCATCGTAGACCTCTGGCATGCTTTTAGATCATAGAATTTTACAGCATACTCGTTTTATGGAATGCTAAAAGAAAACGGAAAGAAACATAAAATAGGATAAAAGAGCTAGCTTTAAATGTCTTCTAACCTTTTCTTGTGGTCTTGTGATTAATCATCAGGTCAAGTTTCAAAGTGGGAGGGGGGTTGTCTTTGTGTAACATCCCCTTGACCAAAAAGCACGTATATGTCCACTTACCCCCGGGATGTTGCCCCATGGATAACAGCTACATAATTACGAAGTGGGACACCTTTTAAAATCCAACTAAGATTTTTTTTGGGGGGGGGAATGTCTCATTTCGGCCTTAGCAAATACCGGTAAGTTCATTTCTTTTCTATTTTTCATTTCTTTTCTATTGTTTTATGCTTGTTTCAAACTCATTATCCCATACTAAACCTTTCTGGCAAATACTATGACTTTTGATCATTGTTAGCCGTTTTGCCCTGCGAAATTTATATTTTTTGCCCTGTCAGAATAATTTCTTCCCAGTTGGAGGAGGGGTTAGACACCCCTCCCCTCGAGTTACGCCCCTTATTATACCTTCTGTTATATCGGTTGTATACGTTAAAAAGCGCGACCAATCTATTGGCCTGGTTTTATTCAAGCTATAGCTGTAAGTGCATTAAAGCATTTTTTTAAGTAGAGTTAAATAAATTCGACGATTTGGGCCAGGCTAAGTGACTGTTAAACAAGCAAAGCAATGGCTAATTTCTCAATAGAAATCTCGCATATCGGAAATCAAACGTTCAACACAGTTTTCTTTGCTCTTCATCCAGAGACATACAATACAGCAACATTACTACATTATCGGTTGATGTGATGATACATTATCGGTTAAAAATGTTACCACATTATTGGCCAAATGGTAATACGTTATCGGTTAATTTGTTTTAATACATTATCCGTTGTGGGGTAATACATTATCGGTTAAGAAAGTTACTACATTATCGGTCATTTTTACTACATTATCGGTTAGTGATACATTATCGGTCAGTTACTACATTATAAGTTGTAACACGGCCCAGTTATCGGTTCCAGTCAGTTGGATGTTGCACCCGGCGTCCTGCACAAATCTTGTGTTCTCTATTTTGAATGTATTGTTCTCACGTTGTGCCCAATATGCCGTGCTCATTTGAACTTTCAGTCTCTGGGTTAAGCCCCAACAAATCAACACAACCTTCGCCACGATAAAGATCTCAAACGAGTTTTGATGCAGGTGCAGAATCAACAGTGACGATTTCTTACGGGTTTCTAGAATAGTTACCTAAAACTCTGTTCGGTAAAACGTACTTTATTTTCTTTATTTACTTAATTCATTAGCTTTTTGGAGGGGATGTATCAGCTTTAAAGGGCCTGGTAAGATTCACATGACTAATGGACCTCTTAATAAACTCAAATTTGCCCGCTTCTCTAGATATGCCCTCAGGTGAACGTTTTAGAAGAGGTAGTGAGCTCAAAAACGAACAAATTGCCGCAAAAAATATTCCTTATAAAGCATTACCAGAGCTCTGATCATTGAACAAAAGTCTGAGACGGTGAGGATCGCAAAATGATTTACCCCCACATAAACAAGAGAAGTGTGGGGTTTGGAAAACAACCTTTAAGAAAGGTCAATACATATCTTGACGGGTCTACAGGTCAACTTTAAAAAGATTCAGGGAAAAATAACTTTGAGGTGCACAACTACAACAGAAGCGGAATCATCTAACATATTTAGCCTAAGTATACCGGATAAATTGTGGACAAAATTATTACAAAGTTAGTTTCAAGTTTTACAAAAATTGTGTTCATGTATTGCCTCGCTGGCCGGAGGTTCCTAGCCCTTGGTTCAGAACATTCTTGCAATTTCGTAACAAATTCTTGCAAGTCACGACCACCCTGATTCTCCTATGCACTGTTTTTACTGTATTAAATTAAACACAGACTGGATATGCCTTCATAACTCTTAGCAAAACCATGTTTGTTCAGACTTCAAAGCAGCTTCGAATCCAGTGTTCTCCCATTTTTATATTAATGCTCTCACACACCGAGCACGTCTTGCTTTAGAAGACTACCAAGCGACTTTCGCGACCATGGTTGCTTAAGGCTTTGATGACATTGCCAATTAACCTGTTCTGATTCACCTTTCTCGGGAAGTTAAAAGTTTTATCACAGGGGGATAGATCACAACTTACGTAATGTTGCACTCTGATTTTAGGAGACATTTTTAGCAAAGGAAATGTGTAAGTACTCTATTTGCCAACTGAGTATGACTCACTATAAAATTATAACTTCGCATCATTTTCTTTATCACAAACTAGAATCTCTCTCATTGAAGGAGCTGGATATTATAACATCTCAAATAATATTAATGTACATCACTAGTTGTCAAATGACCCAGTAAACCTAGGTTGAATCTTCAAATTATTACAAAATACATATTTAACAACCAAGTATTAGTATATACAATTTCATAAAGTAGTTTATGACATTGCAAGAAAGAATGATTTCATCTTAATTTTAGAAATACACATTGATTCCTTTCCCGAACGCAATCAGGAACCAATACAGTCACGATGACGTATGTAACTGTGTGTGTTATGACGCCTGGTTTGTAAACAGTACTTTTCAAGAAAGGAATGATGAATATTTTTCATACTCGGTATATGTATAAATCATATTGAGAAAAAGAACCCTAAGAGGTCATACCAGATCAACAGAGGTCAAACACCCAAAGCTTTGTAAATACGATATCACCAGGAAGAAAACATGGACACTTTCCCCGCTTGGCATGTTGATGCAGTATTACCAGAAGATGAACCCGTCTATTTTTGGTTGAGATCAAAGGTTATCTGAGGTCACGCATACGAAGTATGAAAAGTGTCCACCATCCCTGTCTGGAGATATGGTGTTGTAAAGCCTCTCAATTTATGGCTAGTGATGACCTCACATGACCTCTGATCTCCCGTGAAAAAATTTGGGTTCTTCATCTTAACATGATAGAGTAATATACTGTGTATGAAAAGTATCCATTGTTGTTATTTTGAGATATATTGTATTTATAAGCCTTCGGCAAGGAATTATAAGTGACCTTCTGGAAAGAAAATACTGAAGATGCTTCAAATTCCATGGTACTGATAATTTTGTAAAGGTTCCCGGGACCTGGGAAATTGCATATGAAGGTTTATATTTACCACATTTTTCGGGAAGGTCCTGTGATCCCCTGGGGCAGAAGGGCACTCATACTTGAAACTCGTACTAAGGAATAAACCTCCTTCATTATGTATAGTGCACTCAACGCACAGAAGCAATATAGGTGTTTGGTGTCGGTAAAAAGAGAAAAATTGGTGTCGGGAAAAGAGAAAAAAAACTTGCATCCATGACGACATATGTGTGTGCGTGCGTCTGATTCGTGTGTGAATGCATGGGTCTTTGTGACGTTTGGCTTGTAAACACGATTTCTCGAGAAACCAAATAAAAGTAGTTTTCATACTTGGAATATAGAATTGTCATGTTAAGAGAAAGTTTGCTATTATTTTTATGGCGGTTAGAAGGTGATGTGAAATCACCACAGGTCAAAAACGTGCACCTTGTAAAGACTATATATAGGTAGGAAACATGGATGTTTTTATTCACACTTGGCGTTTAAATGTGTTGATGTCAGAGAACAATCTTTGTTGATTTTGGAAAAAGTTAAAGGTAATGTAAGGTCACCGGAAAGTGCAAATACGAAATTCTTAAAATTGTTTGTAAACACATTTTTTTCAACATGGCAATTAGACAGTCTTCATGTTTGGTATATAACTTTATCATATTGAGAGGAAGAACTCTCTTGTTTCAGTGGAAGTCAGAGACTATTTTAGGTCACCCGAGTTTAAAAACCGAAAACCTTGAACAACGCAATGGTTCAAAAAAGATGATGGATCATCTTCATACTTGCTGAATATATGTGTTACTTCAAGAGATAGAGGATCCTATCGGTTTTGGAAGTCCAAGCACATGTGGGGACACCTGAGGGGAAATTACGAATACCTCGTAAAACAAAGAGACAGTGGGCGGTACTTCCAAACGGTGTTGGGCGTTTCGTGACCGAGATAGGGTTAAGTAGGCGATCTGTCATTTTTACTTGTCTTGGGATACCGTGTATTTGAACAGCTTCATGGTTCCGACCATTTGACCTACAGGACATCTCATCAACTTGTCACCTTAATTACCTAAAACCTGTTGAGAAACTTATTAAAACCTCTGCCTACCTGTCTATCTAACCACTAATCAGCATATCTACCAAGCCACTCACCCAGCCACCTACATGCCACCAATCTACCCTCCTAGTTACCCACCCACATACTTACCACCTACCCACATAGTCCTATTAAAGAAAGAAAACAAAAACAAAGAAAAAACTCCAACTTCCCAGTAACTGAGTACAAAGTGAGTATAAAGTTACGTGAAAAAACTTATATTCGAGTTCATTTCAAATCACTTTTTACTTTCACTTTCAAAATACTTGTATATGTGAGATATTGTAAACAGACAGCAAACATTACCCGCTGGTTACCCAATGAAAAGCAAACAAATTGTCCTATCCATCAATTCACGTTAATACCCAGCGAATTATGAGAATGAAAGCTAGCTGACATTCTGAGTAGAATTCATTAATCGTTCTCTAATTGTTTCACAAAATGAAAAGATGGACAACATTTGTCAATAAGCAACAAAGCATCTAAAATACTAACTGCATGATAAACAAGGCAGAATTCAAACAGTTAAACAAAATGCTTTGTAGGAACACAATCCATGACCGCACTTAAGCCAAATTCATATAAACCATGCATTGTGATCAACTTAAGTTGCATAATGATACAAATTTGAAGTGTAGCATGCAGATATGCAGAAATTGATTCATGTTTATGTCAGCATTATGTAGTCGCTTGTTCAAATTATATGTAAACCCTGAGTTGATAAAATTATTCTTTCCTTAATAAAAAGAAACTAAGTTTTGTTACCGGAAGACAGTGTTTATACAACTAATATGTACTAAATATAAAGCTTATGGAAGAACTTTGTGGTGCTTGTTCGTAAGTCACAAGACAAGTCCGAGTTTTATTCAATATTACTAAAGAGGGAATACTTTTATATTAAAAAAACAATTGAATTATATATCCACATAACTGAACCCAAATATTTGACAAGTTTTTCTTTACTCCAATATTATTTTGTAAGGAATTAAAGATGAAGCCACATCTCATCAGCAATGTATGAACTTTAATACTCACTTAACTGCTCATGAACCATTATCATGTGCTTAAGGCAATCCTAAATAGTGCAGAGTTTCTTCAATTATCTAGTGTAAAGAAGTACTAGATAATGCTTACCTCTTTGTACTCTATTCTATGTACCCTTGAACAAGTTTGGTGTAATTTCAAACATTAAATGTACATGTTAAAGATAAAGCGAGAACTCTCACATTTCATTTTTATTTCATATAATGATTCGATTGACAACAAAAGTCGTACATGCAAGAAGGATTTATAGAGCATTATGTTAACAATTCATGAAATGAAAAAGGAAATTTGCTCAAACCCCCACAGGTCTTAACGTGAACACCCTTCCCGAAAATCACAAAACAAAAAGAGCCGCGTGCAGTTCACAAGAGAAATAACAGAAACGTGCACTAATGCCTGACTGGATCACTATAACAATACCACCTCCACCCCGCTTCTCATCTACCTTTTAATACCTAAAGAAGCTACACAGAGGATACGTAAGTATAGGTTCATGATGTAACGCCATAGACAACACGATAAGTTATTCCTGACTGACTTTACTGAGGGCTTACAAATAATTGTATTGTACTTCATAGGTTTTTCTATAATTTTCCAGCGAACTATTTCTCTGGTACACAGGTCAACGGATTGGCCTTTTGCAAGTCCTGCATGAGCGAAATGAACAGTATCTCTCGAATAAATCGTAAAAAGGGAGGACAGAATGTGAATAAAATACAACAGGTAATTCTGAAACACTATGCCTAATAACTTCTCTTAGTTTAGTTAGTTTCAATGATTTAAATAAGTCGTTTGTATTATGATGCGGACCAGCATAGCATTATGTAACCAAGAGGTTATTTTTGAAGAACGATTACTCCATTTAAATGACGCATAGTGGTGCCAGATGAGGTGGTAGAGTACAATACAAATTAAATTGGAGTAAGGTAAATCAGTCCCAGAAGGGAAACCCGTTGCATAAGTTTCAACCAACAAAACCAAAAGAGAAAAAGGAAAGAAAAAAGAAGCCCACTCCTTTGGAGACGTGATTTCTAAACATGAAAAATGTGATTTTTCCTTGAAAAATTTAAAACGATAAAGACCCCAAGGAATTTTACACGATCAGCCTACTTAGTCAGGTGGCCGTCATCATGAATTATAGAGAATTAGGTTTCTTGCGGGAGTAAAATATCATGAACTAGCTAGTTTTAGAAGCATACAGAGAAAGCTTATTTGCAGCAAATCAGTTTGAAATCACAGACAACTACAGGCAATATGTTGTAATGTTGATAAGACGCTATTTGAGAATATTTGTATCGTTGACAAATAGCATGATGGGAGAACTACAATATTTAGAAGTAAAACTGATATCATTCCTATAATTATGAACAGCAAAGAACCAAGAATAGAAACAGGCAGAACCCCACATCTTTACATAAAGATAGAGTTAAATTTAAAATGTTAACTGATGCAAAGTGCTTTGGATGATGTACCTTTTAATTGCAACCAAGAAATTGATGAGCCTCTTACAACGTAAAAATTAGCTGGCATAAAAGGATGGTGTGGTATATTGTATCGAATGGTTTTAAGATGTGGTGAAATGTTTTCGTAAGATCAATGTTGAGATCACCCATTACTTATCCAAATGTTGTGTTCTGATCCGGGTTCTTCTCGTAAAATTCGACAGCCCATGGATGAAAATGATAATTATGACAGTTATAATTTGTTTCTCTGATTTTCCTAGCTCTCGAAGAATTATACGAAGCAATCAGCAAAGGTGTTCTTAACGGATCGAGCTCTACTTGATTCTCTGGGAAAAAGGGAGAAGATAACATGGTCGAGCTGGAAGACCTTCCGAGCTTCCGGGCCATATCACATGACTTCCCCAATTTTAATATGTATAAATAATCGACCAGTTATGATTTATTATAGTTCTTCATGATTCTACCGATAAAAAATGACTTTAAAGAGGCTCGATTTTGACATTTCTAATACTCTACACAACACAAACCTCACCCCCTATGACACTTTACTTACAAGGGTATGTATATGCAGTTGTGAAAACACGTAGCATCCCCAATTGGTATATAGTCAACTTCATGCACTTATGACTATGGATGAAGATGAAGCATACAGTACTAGTTTCCACAAAAATACTTAAAATATCAGCATTGAACACTTAGATATAATTACGCAAATAACATCACAGATTTAGAAAAGAAGCGACACTACCCCTGTATGGTTTTTACAATGATTTTCTACTAATAAATAACCCATCAATTTCCAACAGGGTAAAAACGGTGTCTTACCAAACCAAGTTTCAATAAAATGAGCACTTTTGCACTTTTTGTGGTGGTTGTGTCTCCCTTGCTGGCTTATCAGCTGTTGATTGTGTGCTCCGTGATGGCTCTATTTAGCCTTTTTGGAGTTTTATACTGAAGACTGAAGAGATGCAAAATTGTGAGTAAGAAGTCTTAGGTAATCTGTTATACAATCAGAGTATTTACTGAGATTACTGCTTTAGGTCGAAGGCACTAAGACCATCCTTACTAACATTGTAAAAGTCATCTATTTCAAAGTAGCGACTACTTTTCGGAGCACCAAAAGTAAAATAACGGCTGGTCTGATCATCATTTATACGTAAAAAGAGAAATAGAACGAATGGTCAGTATTCACAAATACGGCATCATAAGCCCCGTAATAAATGAACATACTCAAAAACGGAAAAGCGCTGTTTTAATGAAACCGTGCAATAATTAAATTTTACAGATCATCCCCAACATCGACTTAAGTAATCTTCTTGCGGTAAATACCACTTACAAGTGAAACAAATACCTTAGAGGATAAAAGTTTAAGTCACCCTGCTCTAAAAATTCGATTGCCCTCCGGTCCCTGTAGCTTAGACAGGACCAAATACGAATAGATGGAACGGATAGGAAACAAACAGCTGAACAGACAAAACCGTCTTAGATTAAGAAAACAAAGATAAGAGTGGTATTTGACAATAAATACAGTGGCACCACTGTGTGTATACATAGAACGTTAGCCGTCAACCGTAATGATAAAGTGAAACCGTTTATATACTGATAAAAGTGTTGACAACAATACATGTGCTTTTCCAGCTTTTTCAGATATAAGATACATGTTAGCTTCTTTGTAAAATTTTTTTTAAAAGGTGTTCCAAAGTTTTGGGTGGTTCCGTAATATGTAAAGATTATAGTTGGCAAAGTCGTCCTGAGTAACGACTCCTGTTCCCTTTAGTTTACTACGGCTGGGAATGAATATCCGCCTAGTCTTGTATAAAATCAATCTAAGTATAATACATGCAGGTTTGAAATCTTGTTTTCCGACACGGTGAGACCGATCTATGTCACTCATGATTATCTCTGTATCCAATTTAACATTCACTAGCTTGGTTATTAGGTACCAGATATCTTCTTTGATTGACTTTATTCCAAACACTAGAACACAATGTCGTCGGAAATATTGTTTCGGTGAATTCAGTTCCCCAATACTTTAGCACTGGCTAACTTGAATTCTTTTATTGCTTTGATGATTTTTTTAAGGCCTTTCTGATTTTCATCTCAGGGTTGGGTTTGAACGACGATTTTTCCTCATGTTGTATAGTTTCTTTAACTGCCTCTCTCACACATGTTGTAAGCATTTTTTAAAATTCCTTACACTCTGATAGTGTCGTGTCGGTCTCACCGTGTCAATCAATATATTACGAACTTCATCTTAAGACCTTAACGACGTTTCACCACAGCCCCCATGTGATAGTTTTTCCCTAAAAATAGAGGTACGCATACTATTATTTTACACGCATAATTTCCTCTAGCTATTAGATAAATAACATAAAAAACATTTCATTTCAAACTCTTAGTGAACTCTAGGCTTACGAGTCTGATCAAAAATAAATTATGGTATGCATTTCAGTTCTTCACCCCAACAGGCTTTTCGTGTGTAGGGTGGGATATCCCTTCAAAGCGTACATAGCTCTCTGAAGACTTAGAAAAGAAAAATAGCAGCAGAATTTTAAAACGATAGGTTTAATATTTTGTTACAACGCATTGATGCATGTAAGGAATATTTCGTTGCTTAAGGTTTTTTTTTACATGTTGGACTGGTAATTGTTGCAGTATTGTGCTTTATAGTAACGAATTACAACATTCAATGAAGGGCTGAAAAATAAACGGATAAACAGTGAAAAGGGGCTTGTCTTTCAGTGAAAGTGGGACAAATTTGAGTATAACTAGTCACCTTAATGCAAAGAGGAATCCGGCAGAGCAATCGTTTAACGTTTGAATAAAAAGCTAACAAAACTATCACAGCAGGTATGTAAGGAAAGGGAAAATGTATGATTTATTCGACGTAAAATTATGCTTTCAAAGAAACCTTTTGTTTCAAGGAAGTTCAGTTCAGCTTTCCAAAAATCTAAATACTTTATTTTATTTATCATTTTAACAAACATATCTGTTTCATTTGAAACAGGAGCAAGTAATGCTCGATACAATTTCATGATTGTCAATCATCCCCGAAGTCATGTCGCAGATGTGACAACTAGTCTGTCCGTGCCGGAGAAAGCGCCAACATTGCTCCAAACTCGCAATACTTGTCACATGTGTGAAAAGGAATTTTTTACCAAAGAATAGACGCTTAGAATGGAAAACCTCGTTAATATCTCGAAATATTAGTCCAAGGTTTGGCAAGCAGTTATGCAAAATCAGTTGCCTAGATAGATACAGATAAATTCTATTTTCAGAACTTTTTCAGTAGATTAAAAGGAAATACGATATTCCAAAAAGTGTGTGAACAACCGTCTTTACCATATTGTTTGCCCTTGGGAACTATAAAGGGCCAATGGGATGTGACTGATAACGTTTGAAGTATCCCCCAAAATTCAACGAACATTGAAACGCCTATACACATGGTTGCACTGTATAATATCATTAAATAACTAAAAAAGTGTACAGAATTGTTTGAAAAGTATACATATATTATTTTCTGCAACTTTAGAACTGTAAATTCTATTTTGTAAATGAGTATCATATAAATGTAAGGAGGACCTGACTTCAAAACCACATTCACAAATAAGAAAACGTTTTAACTCTGAAAAAAGAAAAAAAAAACTATTCCATAGTTAAGGAATTGCGCATTTCTTGTTGTTACATATACGCCTGCTTATATTTTCAACGTAGCAAAAAAAAAAAAAAATAATGTAAGTCTTTCATCAGCAATAAGGACAATTGCAAGCTTATAATTGATTGAAATTTGTGAACAAGGCTTAGATAATTTAGACCAGTAACAGACCTAACTTGAGGCTGATGTAGAAGCGAAGTAAATTTGCTATGGTATCTTATATGTCAGTTGTTTTCTGCATTTAGGTGTAGCAACAATGTTTTAGTACGTTACAGGAGATCTGTAACGCTGTTCAATCGCTTAGTTTGTTGTTGGCACATACCTTAATCATTTTGATTTAAACAAAATCAAAGTTTCCTAGGTATCGGTAACTATGTGTAATATTTTCATCTAGCTAAGTATGTAAATATTTTTCACTAACGTTTTACATCATATTGGTTAGCACCTTAGATGTAAGTTGCTTTTTTAAATTTACAGATTATATTGATTAACTACTTGTCATCCTACATGTTTACTTTAATAACTTGGTTTAGGTTAGGAATCGTACTAGAGAAAAATTGGTGTACCTATGTGCTCTTCAATTGAAGTGGGGCTTCGGTGAAGAGTGTTTAAAGTATACCCTATATGCATTTTATTTACCAAAACTAAATGTTTTTGGGGAAAAGTGAAAATTCTTACAAAAGCTAGTAAGAACAACATTGTACCTTACTTAAGCGCATTGTGAGTTACAACCCTGGTGCTTAAAGAAAATAATTATATCATAAGACACAACGAAGACTGAAGATATAAGGTCTGCGCATTACAGTAACTAAAGGACTTCATTACTCGATCAGATGTTGACTCCCTTGTCAACAAACTCAAGGAAAATTTTCAAAGAATTCTTCATGTTTTCCTTACCCCTGTTCAAAGTGGCCTCATAGAGTAACTTTGAACACTAAGTTATTAAAATAGGGTATTGAAAACCTCAAGTTTCCAATTTGATATGCTAGCTTCGAAGAGCTCTTATTTTGTACAGAAAGGTAAATGAATTAGACATGCTGCAAAGACGATTGCCAGGAAAGAATAAAAATATTCCATGGAGCCCCAGTTTAGAGTACCTATTTATATATTTTTGAACAACGATTTTGGAATTGATTTTGATCATCATGGTTTCTTTCATATTATTATTAACCTTAGAGCGTACATGATCAACACTTATGAAAATTATTTAATAGCACCAGACTCATCAACTCTTCAAAATAGAAGACAATTAAATAAAAAAGAACAATTAAACAACCTTGCACAAAAAGGTGATGTGTTTTCTCAGCTATTGATCCAATTGCGCATTCGAAAATTCCTTCATGAACAAACAGGACGTGATTGATGTACAGTGAATAATTTTTAAGAAGATAAACACTTCCGTTAAATCGTGTATCGACTTCAGCTTTATTGGTATAAAGAATCTCATTTTTGTATTTCCATCGTCTTTACAAATTCGTTGTATTTGCACAAGGAAGCAACGCTGGGCGAGAGATGGACACAAAATGTACATCAGTTATGACATGACCTCCAGCAAAACAATGCAAACAGGACAGACCACAAAGAATTAAATGTAAAATTGATGTTAAATTTCCTTGAAATCCAGGCTGATCCATTTTGAAATGCAGAAAAAATAAACGTGTTTGGAATCAGCAGCAAGCTAAGACATGTATTGTAAAGACATTCACAGCTTTAAGTTTATCAGACAACTACAAGTGCTGTGACATCACGATACCCTAGATTATTTATTCTAAAAGCACTATTGTCTTGTAAGATGTCATTTAAGAAATGAAAGTGCCTTCAAAATTGCATTCAAGTACACTAAAAGTGAAAGCGACGTAACGTGCATGCATTAAAAAAGTGTCATTTAAAAGAGAGTAAAACAGAAAGAAACATATGAACATAATTTGTATGAATTGTGTGTCAATAAACCACACATATTAAACGTGATAGTACTTGTGTAAAAAAAAACCCTGAATGCAAATGGAAAATGTTTGAAAATATTGAACACGTTCCTCCGTACTAGCTACCAACTTAAGGCTTCTATTCAAGCATTGGAGGCTATAAATGTAAACTTCGAAAAATTCACTGAACACACAGTGTTTCCTGCTATTGCCATCTGAATACACTGAGCCTTTGCTGTGTTTACTTTTTGCATCTCAGTTCCTCCGCGTAATATTATAATTGAGGAAGCCCATTTTGAAGAGGACCATTGTTAGTTATTCTGCGCAAAATGTTACACGACGTGAGACTTCCCAGGAGAAAATTCCCATTGAGTCCCCTTCAATGGGATCTAATGGGATCCCATTGCAATGGGGATCAACATAGAATTTGGGTACTCCCAATGGGATTTAATGGGATCGCATTACATCCTATTGCAATGGGATCTCATTAGGTCCCACTGCCATGGAATCCCATAGGTCCCATTGCAATGGGATCCCAGTACATCCCATTACAATGGGATCCCATTAGGTGCCATTGCCATGGAATCCCATAGGTCCTATTGCAATTAAATCCCATAAGGTCCCATTACAATGGAATCCTATAGGTTCCATTGCAGAGGAATCTTACTGTATGTGAACCCAGCTTGTCTGATTGCAACAGGATCTACTAACATCCCATAAAGGCTGTTGTCCTATTGATTTGGATTCCATTAGTAATGTACAGTAGGTCCCTTGACTCCCTTTGCAACAGGATCCCTTTGCTGTTCTTAATGTATTTTACAATTCCCTGTTGGTTTAGGTTTTGTTTGTACTGGCTAAAGTTACAGTATATACCATTACATGAGAAAACTGAAAAATGATATCAAGTAACATCTGAAGAAATTGAATTTACTATTGCACAGCACAGTAAAATTTATTAACTTCAAAATTTGTAGGGCGAGTTTGTTTTAAAATTAATTTCCATAAAAAGTTGTTCAAAATATCATGAATGAAATAATGGCAAAAGTTGCAAGAGATGGTGTGTTCTACATCAAAAATGATTGGCCTACTATGCATGCAGAGAATAGCTTAGTGTTCAAAAATTGCATAGCAGCTTTTAGGCTACTGGGTTTCTTTATCAAGAAACCATTGAATACCCTCTTGCTGTATGTACATGTACAAAATCTGCTACACAATACACAGTATATATTGCATTTTGCGTATCAATTTGTCTATTTTGTGTAGTAAAATGCGATGTGATACCAGATAAATTATTCTCTGTGCATGTACAGTAATACTATAGCTTGCATAATCTCCAATGTATCTAAACTTGCTATGATATTTAAACATATTCAAATGTCTCTTGATGCTTGCAGGATTTTTCAATCTTAGTTACATGTAAAACATCACACGGTCATTAAATGTCTAAGATGCACACACAATAGTGAAAAATCAAAGACATTGTTAAAAGACAGCTTGCTGTTAAATTGAACAATGCACAATTCTAACCGTAAAGTTCATAAATTGAAAGAATGACTGAAGAAAACTAATAAGCACCAGCCACTTGACATGTGCCCCATTAGAAAAAAAATTATCCAAGGTAAAAGATCATAAGCATCATTTATTTCACATTTAGAGAAAGATTTGTCCATATTGAAAAAATAAATTGCATTTTTCCACTAATTAATATGTAATTTAAGCACTGTTTACTTCCATTTCCAATTTAAAACAATCTTTGTCCATGGCAAAGGAAATATTTTGTTTTGGCATCAGTCTTTGCACATTTTCCAAATCAAACACAAGATTTTTTTAAATGACAGTACAGTATTCCCAGAAATGATTTAACTGTTTCTGGCGAACAAATTACTGTATTTGCACAAGCGATTTTCCAGTTTCTACCTACACATCCCAAACGTTTTATGAATTGTTGACAATTAAGAGAAATTTTCTGTTCCTTCGTTCGTTGTATTCTTGTGTCCTACATTACCTACGGTATGTACTAGGCAAAGGACGTGTTCAACTCTTCTCACCCTCATCCTCATACATGCACTCTACGCTGTGTCTCAGAAACAATGTGGAACTGCAGTTTGACTGTTTAATTTTACAAAATACCTTTGAGTACTGTACAAAGGCAGCCATCATTCCTTTTGAAAATTGGTGCAGTCCACGGCCATCTGTAGGAAACTTCTTAAAATGCTGTGGCAGCTGAGATTTCAACATGTTAGCTTCTCCTTACTGTAGGCTCTATCTGCTTCACATTACATCATCAACACAGTACAGTATTTCAATTTACTGAGGCTCTTCTAATCAGCCTATTCTATGGATTCATTGACTCCAAACAATGAAATCGAAGGGCACAGGGTATGGAAACTTGTCAATGACTTGAATTCTGAATTTCAAGCATGAATTCAACAGTCAACCAGGCAAAATGTTATTTAAACGGAAGCACACCACAAAAGATCCCATTTGTATACAGTACGACCAATTTGCTGTCTCAGATCTCTTGTTTAAGCAATTCAGAGAAAATACAGAACTATAGCACAAAATCAGTGAAAAAGGCTCCGAGTTACTGTACAGTGTCTCTGCGTCTTCCAAAATTGCTACAAAAATCAATCTGCTGGTACTGGTCATCACTTACTTCTCGAGCACTAAGCAATTGACTGTCTGGAATTTAACATAAATATGAATTATCCACGAAACTCCTCCAAAAGCTGTGCAGGGCTTTATAATCACGCCATCCTGTAAATGAAATGAAAAAGTAATATTAAAAGCATTTATAGCCTAGTACTTAAAAAACTTTGCATCTGACTTTGTAGCCACAACTAGTAAGAGCGGCGGTGATAAGCCAAAAAATTGGTGAAACATTGGCAAGTGTGTTAAACGTACTGTACCTTCTAGCAACTTTGATTCCAAAGAGTGATGTAATCTTGCACACTGAAATAAAATACTATAGTGAACTTTTGACAACTCCGTACTGTCACTAGATGTGACAAACTGATTTTAGGACGTTTAAATTCTAATGCAAATGACTCCCAAAGTTGTCCAATAAGGGCGACACAATCTGGATTCTACTCCTCACCGATTTGACTGTGCTCATTTTAAAGGACATGAAGAGTTCTAAAATGCTTGAGAAGTCCATGATGAAGGTCATAGTTTTGCTATATTTATTCAGAATTTGCTGATGTGATTGAAAACTGAACAACAAATGGTTACTTAGGTCTGTGAAATTCTCCATAAGCATATGTTGTGACAGGTTAAATCTCTTATATTCAGGGGTGCGCAACATTATGTACTGCCTTGATTTTGTTATGTATCACGACTAGACTATAGACCTATACTTTTATACAATAGCCTACCCGTCGATGACATTGAAATGTCAAAAATTTATTGGCAATTGGTTTTAAAATTTAACTGGAATATTAAAAAGGAGGCAATATAGCAACAATTGGAAATTGCAAGAACCAATCTCTATCTTACAATATAGGATGGTAGCTAATGGGCCTAGGCTAGGCCTAGTAGGCTAATTGTTATAGTATTCAACACATTGTAGGCCTAGCCTAGGTCTAGTCTGCTTCTGCAATAACCAAATTACATCTTCGCTGCTCAACGTTTCAACCCACCGTAGATTTTGAATATGAAGAAAATGTACTGAATTGGAAAGGCATTTACTCAAAATTCACAGTTTTTCTTTCAAAAATCAGTTATCATACCTAAAGTAGACGCTAGACCTTCTGTCACAAAGGAAAACTAAGAATGGGCCACTAGGCTGACACTCTGTACAGTACAGTGTACTGCACACATCACTGTGGAGGCATAGGCTACGAACGTAAACCTATTAGCCTAATATTGCTGTGTCATTAAGCTTTGTCCTGACGACTGCAAAGGTCTTATCAATATCTAGGTAACTTTCGATCTTTTTTGTTTTATACGAGGACAATATACCTGGTTTACTAAGAGGATTAAACTTGAAAAAGTACTTATCATGATTCTGATAATTCTTCGAGGAAAAAGAAGTTAAAATTTATAGATGTATGAAGAGGACTGCGGGCAGTAATGTTATAACAGTTTAAACTAAACTGTCAAATAATGTTGAAGTACTTCCACAAATCAAACTTTGAGTTTCCTGACAATGGGCACCCACACATTCCTTTCATTTCAAATTAAACATTTGAATCCCTCATATACAAATTAACTGCAAAAGCCTCACTTTGTTTAAGTTTTAATTTTCAAAACAAGCTTTTTAGTCCATAACATTGCCCAAGTTTCCACAATATCAGGAAAATTCCTTCAAAAATGTAAATTTATACAACATTACGGTTTTACTGTGGCATGTCAAAAAACCCTTTAATAGTACGGCATAATTAGTGACCATTCAGTGTTGTAATCTTCAGGGGCAGAAAAATTTGTGAAAAATAGGGGGAAGGAATGGGAATGAAAACCCATTAGAGCAAGTTTGACTGTTTGAAAAGGTTAAAGTTAACAGAAGTATTTCTAAAATATTGCGAGGGGTTACAGAATGTATACTGGGGAGGGCGCAGAGATAAAAGTACAAGCTAGGCCAAGTGCCAGCTGGGAGTGTCAAGGTGATGGTGAAGGGGCAATTGGAAAATGGAGGGGATAAAATTAGGGAATTTGCATCGAGAAGACTGGTACAACAAGGAAAGGGAGACTTTTGTCATTATAACCATGTAATGCATACATATCTGTGTGTAATTAAATGTGAGGGTCATATAGGAGTGGGGTAAGCTGAAAACGTTAGGAGAGATGAGGAAATTATCCCTCCTTTATTTTTATGTTAACTAATTGTATGAATTAAGTGACAATTTTATGTAAAACTTATTTTCCTTGTCACTTTGTCATGTCCCATTAAGGTAATGGGATCCCATTCCACCAATGGAAAGTCTCATTGATTCCCGCAGAAAACCAGGTTACACAAAATACCTACGATATGTATTGGTTATAATAAAATGAGAAAAAGTCTCCATTTATATTTCCATATTTTCTAATACCCACCCTCCCCCATTTTAGGCCCCTTCCCTACCACCTTCCAATTCTTGTCACCACGCTTTATTCTCTTTTATCCTACAAACATGACTTTAGTTTTCTGTTTGTAGCATACTTGTTAGAAAGACCTATCTTTCTACATTTAATTTACTTCCCCACTCCGTTCTATCTCCTCTATCTTCCTCCTTTCCTTTCCTTACCAAATAAATGTTTGATTATAGCAAGGAGATGTTATCCGAATACAGCTCCCTGCTCATGGCTCTATTGGAAAACCACACAGTCACTTGTTTATTCATCCGCAGAAAGAAATCCTTTGTTTGGCTGAATAGATGAACTGTCGGTTCAATATGCACAATAAAAGTAGCACTCACACTGTACCCACCCAAAGCCCACTGAACCCTGCACATCTCTGTGCACATATTTGTACAGTAAAATACAGCAGTATAGCATTGATGAAGTACAGTGTAGAAGTGTACAGAGAGCTGTCTTTGCATTGGGTGCGAAATTCAAAAAGGCACAAAGAAGTTTTAACATTAATAGTGAGTCAACGAAAAAGGGGGAGAGCCGCAAGATTCCTTTCTCAAGAGGACTTTTGGAAAACTTTCTAGTAAGAACAGAGTAAGTTAATTTATTCCTTTTGCTTTTCAAACATCAGAGAGACTAAGTGCAACAAAGTGACATGAAATTAGAGACACTTAAATTCTGCATCACTACACAGTGACTGGCCTAGCATTGCATTGTTGGGCCTAACATAGACTATAACAAAGCTCTTAATGGGTGGGTAGTGGGAGTTTGCAAGAAGAAGCTAGCAACAAGCTAATGACTTGCAGACTTAGCATGAATGTTTCAAGTACAATCAATATGTTTGTTTTGTGTAGAACATTTTATCTTCTACAACTAGAGAGTGCTATTTCACCAAAGTAGCAGCTCCCTGTTACAACCAGTATTGTTTATGCTTTGAAGTTTATGTTTTCGTTTCATTTACAGGATGACATGACGGTAAACCATCCACAGCTTTACGTTTCAGTACACTCAATTTCGGGAATGACTAGAACTTAAGGAGCCGATAATAGCCTACGGTCGCATTCCGTAACTAATTCAGACTGTCATAATGTGTCAAGTCAAGCACAAATGTTTAAGGGCTTGAGGAATTAGTCATACTCGCCAACAGATAGAAATTTGTGGCAGTCTTGAGAGACACAAAGATACTACACTTGTATTGTGATATCTCTGATGAAGCGCTTACAGTATATTAATCAGACAGCAAGCAGGGATGTGGCACTCTACCCTAACAAAAAATTGTGTGGCAAAAGTTCCAATACCACACGTGGAATACTGTCAGTGTCAAACTGTGTAAAACTATGGTAGGGTGTGGAGAGGCATGAAATTTCTGCGATTTTTTGCGTGACAATGTGTGTCATTAATAAACAGTTGACACACATTTCAAAAGTGCCATGCGTTGACCAGCATTTCCACACTATGGAATTGGGGCAACGTGTGGAAAACCAAATAAACACGCTTTGACATAGGTAACAGAAGGCAAACTGGGGTAAAGTGGGCAAAGTGTGGGAATGTGTGGAGAAGTGTGGTGCTGAGTAAAGTAAATTCCATAGTTCGATTTTGTTCCCTGGCATTGTTTGTCACACTTTGCCCTGGTTTGTCACATGTGTCAAGTTGACACAACTTTCCCCACTTTGACTCAGATTTCAAGGTGTGACAATCATTGTAGGGAAAAGCGTGGTCCTGTGTGTCAGATAGGTTCCAATACCACATGTGTCACCACGCATAGCCACTCTTTTTTCCTCGTGTATTTTCATGTGCTCTGCCACATGTGATTATGTGTTTTCACATGTGGCATGCCACACGTTTTCGTAAGGGTAGTGCAAATGTAAAGGGCTGATTTGTGATGCACTTACCTTCAAGTAACGTTATGCTTGGTTGGATCTGCAAAGTTAGTCATCGGTAACATTACATGCACAGTGCTTACTGTTGAATCTATGCATACATGAAATTCAGGACAAGTGCATGTTGACAAGTTTGTATACTCCCTGTCGATGTGCCTCCTGTAGAGTGAATGAGTTCATAGATAAAAAGCTACTGTACAGTATTGAAATGAATGTTGTAAAGTGAAACAAAGACTATAGAATATTGCCTATTGAACCCACAGCATAACGGGTAAAATTGAACAGTCCTGTTCAAAATTGGAGTTCAGCATTATTCTGAGCGACTGAGTAGAGTACCTACAGTTTTGAAGACGGTGATGAGAAGAAATGAATTGTCAGTTTTATTGTACCTCTGTAGTAAACCTTTCATGTACCGTATGTATCTTATGGAATCTGTAAAAACCTGAAGGGCCCTTCCTTGTGCTTACTTAAGAAATCTTCAAAAAATTTCATCGTGGAGGCATTCACAAACCTTGGGTCTTGGAAATACTTAAGTATTTTATCATAAATATGGAAAAAATGGTGAAAAAGGTGAAAAAAATGGTGCCTACGATTTCTCAAAACATTGTCTTTTTACCATGGACGAACCTTGCTTTTAATTTGAAAATGCAAAATGACTTGTGCTTAATCACTCAGTTAAATACTTTTTACACTGGCCAAATTTGATTTCAGTTGGAAAAATGTGAAATTTTATATGAACGAAATGATGCATGACTTTTTCTACCTTGCATAAAATTGTGTTTTCTAATGGAAAAATGTGTAACAACAACTCCATGGTGTAAGTGACAGAGAAGAATGCCATGAGGGGTTAATAAATATTTTAAGTAACCAAATTCTTATGGTTAATTTTTATTACCACTTTTAGTACACTCATTTTCCACTTGCACTAAAAACCCATTTACATAACAATTGTGAATGTTTTTTGTAGACCATTTGGAACCATTCAAAGACCAGTTGACAGCCATACCATTTGGGACCATTTGTTAATGGATCTATTCGGAACCATTCGCCACCATTTGCCTGTCAGACCATTAGGGACCATTTGCAAATGGAACCATTTGAAACCATTCGGCACCATTCAGAATGTGTCCGACACACAGTGTAAAAATACCATTCAAAACCATTTGGACCATTTGCAAATGGTTCCAAATGGAATTTAAACCCGGGATGCAACTTATAGACCAGTCTTATCTTCTGGAAAAAACCTCACAAACTTTTGCACATTGCATTATCCGTTATCTACAGACCAACTGTCAGGTTACTTGAAATTGATGATCCCTTCATGTTGGAATTTGACCAGTTCTTATGTGACCTACTAACTATCGGTGGGAAATTACTTGTGTGCGGTGACTTCAACATTCACGTTGACCAGCCTAAAAAAAAAAAAAAAAAAAACAGGCCTGTCGCAGTTTATTAATGTGATTGAATCGAACAATCTTCAGCAAAATGTGATTGGCAGCTACACTTAGTGCTCCCAAGACAGGATGAACATTTGCTCCCCTCACCGCCTATGGTTCTTGATACTGTAATTGCCGATCACCACGCTGCTGTCTTTGATGTCATAGTACAATACCCTTAGGAACAAAGACTGGTAGGGACTGCCGTCATATAGATCTTCAATTATTCAGCTCTTATCTACAACTTGGTCTTGACAATTTTGACTGCCATGTACTATCTACTAAAGATCTATTTGACAGATATGATGAAATTGTAACGAATGTGCTTGATAAACATGCACCGAAAGTTGCGCGGTATGTAAAGCCGTCAAATCAAATGCCTTGACAGAATGACCACTTTAGGCAACTTCGACGCTACATAACTCAATGCAAAACTGACTATTATCAAAGTAAGTTAGCAGCAAACGACCAGAAAGTGATGTTCTCTACGTTGAACAGCTCTATAAAATCCAGCCAACCCGCAACAGAGTCATTTGATGAGTCAACAAAAAGGTGCAACGAGTTTGCTGATTTTTTCGTCGATAAAATTGATAAAATAATGACTCAGATTGAGAGGGTTGCAACAGCTCATTTAAATGCTCCACCCGTCACCAAAATTTCCAAATCTCTTTTCTGTCAGTTCGCACCTATCACACAAGAACAGCTTAGTATGATTAGATTATTTGTTCCTCACCCTCCAAATCGATTTAACTTGACACCCTTCCCATGTGGTTGCTTAAACAATCATTGCAGACGCATTTACCGTTTCTCACAACCTTGTAACAAGTCTCCACAAACCGGCACTGTGCTTAAGCCATCTAAAACTTTTATTGTTACTCCAAATCATTGGGCCCATCAGACATGAAGAACTACAGGCCCGTTTCAAATTTGTCTTTCCTGTGCAAGACTATTGAATGCAACGTCTTCAATCAATTAAACAGCCATCTTACCCTGAATAATCTGTATGATCCACTCCAATCTGCGTATAAGAAGAGTTATTCCACGGAGACGGCTCTTATAAAAGTTCACGATGACATCGCAAACAGTCTGGATAGGAATGAAGCTGTTCTTCTCGCACTTCTCGATTTAAGGAACTGCTTTTGATACTATCCACCATGGTTATATGGTTGAGACCTTACAGACGGCTGGGGTGGTCCTAAAGTGGTTTGCCTCATACCTTGCGGATCGTTACCGTTAGTATCAATGAAGTACACTCGACCTCCAAAGTTGTTAACAATGGAGTACCACAGGGATCGGTACTCGGTCCTTTCCTATTCTTGATGTATACGAGGCCCATACAGCAGATATTACAGAGGTATCATTTCAGCTATCACAAATATGCTGATGACATACAACTGTACGTTTCTTACAATCCAAAAAATACTGACAGCCTAACATCTGCAATAAATATCTTACAAAATTGTATACACGAAATCAAGGAATGGATGTCCTAAAATTGCTTGAAACTAAATGAGTGCAAAACCGACTAAATTAATACAATGTCACTCTATCATCATGGTGTGTGTGTGGAAATGTTTCCGTTGTCTTGGACGGATGTGTTATCACCCCATCCTCTGTTGTCAAGAATCTTGGAGTCTTGTTTGATGAAAACCTGTCCATGATACCTCAAGTTTCAAACACAGTTAAAAGCAGTTCGTACCATCTACGAAATATTGGTAGAGTTAGACCTTTCCTATTTAATGAGTTAAACCGTCATACAGAGCCTGGTAATCTCAAAGATCGACTACTGTAGCACCCTTTTAATTGGGATACCTCAAAGTCAGACCAAGCGGTTGCAACTCATACAGAACAAGGCTGCACGTATTATTCCCCGAACACCTAAGACTGACCACATAACGTCGATCCTGGCAAAGTTACCCTGGCTACCTTGAAAGCAGAGAATGCAATTTCGCATTCTTACGTATGTTTATAAATGTTTTCACCATCTTGCTCTGATTTACCTCGAAAACCTAATACGACTATACAAGCTTAGTCGTGCCCCGAGATCTTCGGATTGTAATTTCACTTTAGCTAAGCATGTACCTCGGAGGAAACTTGGTGAACAATCTTCCTCTATTGTGGGTCCAAGTCTCTGGAATGACATTCCAGCTCATATTAAGAAATCCACATCTTTGCAGATTTTCCGAGAGTTACTTAAGACTTATCTTTTTGCAAGCTATTTCTAATAGGTTAATTTGTAAAGCGCTTTGATAATGTTGATTTAGCTCTATAAAAGCGTATTATTATTATTATTATTGTTGTTGTTGTTGTTGTTGTTGTTGTTGTTGTTGTTGTTGTTGTTGTTGTTGTTGTTGTAGTTGTTGTTGTTGTTGTTATTATTATTAGAAGATGAAATACGCTTTGTGAATTAAGTTATTGATAAGTCTGTTTCTTTTTATTTAAGTTCTTATTTTCTTTTGTATTTATTTTATTGTTTTAAAAAGAGAAAAACTTTTATCAATTTAGTTGTATCTTTCCAAAAATGACACTGAATCAAATTGGTAGCACTTTGCTATGCTTTGAAATAAGGCTTTGACATTGAATCGATTCCCATTGTGTCGGGTATTCCGATTCCCGACACAATAGGTATCGATTCAATTTATTCCAGTTACCCATAAATTTATGTCAAATTAGCTGTAGAGGAAAATTATGTATTAATTGTAGATGGATTGTGGTCAGAGAAAAGCCCTTTACTTATTCACCTTAATGAGGTTTTGGAAAATGGAAAATCCATCTAACCAATCACATCGTCATTCTCGGATTACAATAGGAAACATTAAATTGAAGAAAATAAAAGAACAAAAGGTGGAAAATTTACAATGATTTCTAAAACTGTCATAAAAAATCCTCTTGGGTTTGCTGGGAGCTTCCACTCAAAATGTTCATGTGCAGAAAAAGAGACCAAAGCTTAGAATTAATATTTGCTTATAAATGTATGGACGAGAATGGAATGCTACATGATGTTGTGGATGAGTTGCTACGTTATATTGGTATAACAGTTTAGCTATAAAAACACTTTTCTGCAATCTAAGATAAAATCTTTTAGCAGCATAGACGTCCTAGGACAATTACAATTGTCAAGCACCTTGTTTGGCGGGCGTGGGAATGGACCACTGCACTGAATGCTACACCCCTTCCTTAACTTAGTACCGCAGAAAACTGGGACACATGCGTACTACACAGGTAAGGGTAATGCATCCTATGGAAACGTGAAAAGATCCGAAACAAGTTTAAGTTTAATATTTCTGCAAGTAACGGAGCCAGTTTGTTTTGCTGATAAAAGCTAAACGTACTTTATTTATTTTTTATTACAAATGTTTCGCAAACTGCCAACATATTTCCGCATTCCTCTGTGCTTGACTAGACTTTTACCCATTTTTTTTCCAAATACCCTCTCGAAAAGTCTTTGCTTTCCTTTCAAATGCTCATGCTCTTCGTCATAGTTGTAAAACTTGTACTTGGAAGAATAAACCCTTTTTGTAGAAAACTAGTGTTCTACAGACATGGAAAGATCATTTTTATACATCATACTATCAACGGACGGGTGATCAAAGCTATTTTCTTTATATTCGAAAGAGCTTATATTATATCGTTTTCCTTTACTTTTTCGAGGGTGAGTAAAGTAGTTCTGATTTTAAACTGATTTGATTATTAAGCTTACAATGATTGAAAAAAGATGAACCCAGTCATAAAATACATAAGGTGACGCCAGAAGCATTTTAACGTCAAGACTTTCATCGATCCTTGGGCGGCTAATGACCGAATAGACGTGCGTTCCGGTTGTCAACTCCTGTTCAAGAGTATGCCTCCTTATCGTTTAAGAAAAGCTGTTGAAGCCCATAATGAACATAAAATTGTAACCACAAATGTTTGTGATTTAGATTCCACTTAATGCAATTTGGACGGCTGATGTTGGGTTCAATACCCTCCAGCTGCCTTCTTTAGAACAGACCCAATAAAATACTGTGGGTTTGATACTGTAGGCCAGTAAAATGGTTGGAAATTTTTTCTGCAAAGACGACAAGTAAAATATTCCTGGTTATTTTAGATTTACCGAATGACGTACCCAATGGGTTTGGTGTGAAGATAGAACGTTTAGCAGCAAAATATTACCCATTGTAATTATTTCCACCGTCCTTTCAATGATACACCTGTTACGAGAAATGAAACTGGGCAGATGTAAAGACTATGTTGATAATATTAATTGCAATCGCCCTTTTGATTTACAGTATTCTGTTTGGCTGAAAACTATTTGAGATCCGTTTCGAATGACATTTAAGACTGGTCTGTAGATGGTTGGGGCAGAAACTTTAAGACGTAATGATAATGGGCTCCCTATTATTGCACCGTACATTATTGTGTCAATGCTGAATAACCGTAGCAACATAGACCATCATAAAAAATGGAGTTAAGGTAAGCTACTCAGCTAATGCACAAATCGCCGTGTAATTACTAAAACCAAGTTCAACTCTTCCCTTTATTTCTCCTCCTATATTGCAACTTTTCAACCCGAGGTGGGGCTAGGTAAAATCTGATCTGTTAGCTTTCTGTTGTGTGGGCATTGAAGGTTAACTTTTCTTTGAAAAGCTGCAAAGATGCAGTCAAAATAAAGGTTGTTTTTTTCTTTTTGAGACTACATGGATACGCAGTCAGGATTTAGATTGTGTGTCGAAGATACTGTGGGGACGCCCAGTTAAAACAATAACAACTTACATCTCAAGGAGTATTCTGATCTTTTTTTTTTTTGCAATGTAAGATGAATTCTGCCACCTGTAGCCATCCGTTATTGAGAATCCTGCATTCTGATTGGTTAAACACTGACCTGTTATTCTGCAACACACGGTCAGTAAACGTAAAGACTGATGGAATGAAGTTGTTCGCACATTTTCGGTGGTAGAATACTAAAAAACTCCAAATTTGGCAAAAAAACGGACTCGGCTTCGCCTCGTCCGTTATTTTGTCAAATTTGGAATCTCGACTATTTATTCACCAAAAATAGTTCGCAAAATGCGATTTATTCCTTAAATATACTTTACTGCTTAAGAACTGGATGTGCTTAACTAGTCTCAGAGGACGGTACCATAGTAGCTGGTTCCTGGGAGCTCCCTAGGCACTATACATAGGCTTGTGTCTTTTATAATTCATGTAACATAGTGCACGGCCCTGTCTGTTAAATGCCAAAAAAGATGCAAGTTTTTAGCTTCAGTTTTAATTATACCATTTCAATTTCTTTAAGCAAACCTATTGTTGGTCAAGATGGTGCATGTGGTATCTGAATGACATTATAGCTATGGCTTTGTAGGCTGATGATGGATTACAGTTTGCATATTACCTACCTTAGGCAGATCAGTCATTACAGCAGGAGTGATAAACATTGCATTTTTAGTGCACAAAGATTAGACTTACAGAAAGACTCATTTTTAATTTAATGCATCATTAAAGGGAATTGATACCCTTTTAAATTACCATTTTTTCTCAAGTCAAGTCAAGTCCCAAGCCATTTATCTTCAAGTCAAGTCAAGTCTCAATTCACGTACCTTCAAGTCAAGCCAAGTCACAAGTCATTTTCGCCCAAGTCAATTCAAGTCACAAGTCATTTTTGCTCAAGTCAAGACAAGTCACAAGTCATCATTTTCAAAATAAAAAAGATATAATAAGCCTACATACTAAACTGCAGTCCGTAGATTTGGAGATCAGGTTGAAGATCCTAACAGATTTTAATCCAAACTTAGAAGTCACACCTGGCCTATTTTTTTTTTGGGGGGGGGTCGAGATTTATGATACATTATGTCCATACTGTTTATTCTAAGGAACATCCAAGCAACAACTTCTTTGGACAGTTAATGGCGGGATCATATAAAAGTTATTAACAATACGTTAAATAAGAAAAAATAAGTTCTTATGGAAATTGGATCGTTTTCAAAGTAAAAGAGTATTCCTCAAACACAGTATCACTCAACATTTTTAAGTTTTGTGGATACCCTGCATGGATGTTTCAATCTTTTTTCCATGTAGTAATAGGCTTTCCATGAATTTGTGTGAATGTAAGACACCCATTAAACTAAATGTATGCTTAAAATGGTAAGAAAAAAGTGGCGGTATCATCAGGTATGCCTGCTAATGCTGTAAAAGTTTCATTACGAGTAAAACTGTTTCATTAAATTATATTATTGGAAAGATTTCAGAAGCCTGTTTAGGATGCCATGATTCCCTCTCATTGACCAAGGCGTACGTGTATGATCATGGTTTACCGTACGACTGCACACAAATACGGAAACTTTTTGATGACTGAGCAATTTTGCTATTCATGGGGAGGGGGGAATGCAAAGTGCAGCATGGGCCTCTTGGAAAATACAATTCCTTATATAGACAGGAGCTTTTAAAGATACTGAAAATTTCCCTCTGTGCTCTCGAATAAGTATTCTTAAAGTGCAGATAAAACGAGGTCAACAAATATTAGGCTACTCTTGATGCATTTTACATCGTGTCATTGGGGTACTTTTTCTTGAGGAGGACGCTTACAGCTCATTAGGTCATCACTACTTCGACGATCGTAAGTTCGGCTTCGCCATCACGTAATACCCTTCATTTTCAAACCATGTAGTTTTATTTTCTTGTCAGTCATATTTTATAGGCAGGGTTTTCTTTTATTTTCATTTATATTTGAAGCATGAGGGGAGGGAGTTTTTTCAATAACATTCTGGGCAAGCAAGGATAACTACTTGGTGCAAGGGGCGATGAGCCGAACAAGATTGGGAAGCACTGGTGTACACTTACTTTAAACGCGACGTGTGTTTGTTATAAGGAGCGAGCCTTGGAAGTAAGACCTATACTAAGTGGGTTTGGGTGATTAATTCAAATAGTGCTACATTAAAACTGTCCTTCTTAGACCCTTGAGTGATACTGGAGTCTGACTCGAGTCCAAGTCAGCGACTCGAGTCAACAACTCTGTAAATTACTAATGAATGGCTCTGGAAAGCTTGACTTATCACTGATTATGATTATTCTTATATCACATTATTTAAAACTATTATAACAGTTATCAATTTTCATGTTCTCTTATTGAGTCGTATAAAAACGGTCGAAGTAAACATTGGCCAGTGATGGTTAAGTAGGCTTGCAGATTATAGTGATGTTTTACATGGATTCTTGGGCATATACCATTTGTAACGTATAAAGCAAAGTAAGCAAACTAGTCCTTGACTTTTTCCGTGCATCAAGCCATGGCGTCACGCAAATAGGCAGATGCACTTGGCTGCGACTCGGGTCTCTCAGCCCATATGCATGACGTCATAGACTGTTCGAATGCGATATTGAGACATGGGCACCATTGGCTTTGTTCCCTAAATATTGTTTTATGCGATATTGTTCAAAGACACGTAGTTAACCATCTGTTGGTTTAGATATATGTAGATTGTGTGACAAAACCTACCAGTTACTGTGTGAGAGAATGGGTTGGGGAAAGGGAGTAGCATATTCAGTTCATTTTAATATTATCCCCTCTACACTTAAGTAAATAATCGGTTGATGTGCTAGTGCTATATGTAGCAAAAAGTCTCTCTCTTTCGTTTTTCGGATTTTACTGCATTGTAAGCTGAGATTTCTGCCAAAATGATAGCTAACTATTCGTCATTAAGAGAACACGGACCTCGAGAGAGAACGAAGTTGAAATCCGTCGAAATGAAGTAAGAATTTATGGTTCTCCTGATTGAGCCCACTATGTGTAGCCAACTTCAGCCTAACAATTCCTCCGTTGACATTTCACAAGGCCTAGCCTGAGCACTAGACTTCTCACTTGACTGACTTAACTACTGAAAGGAGTGTAGCCTGAAACGAGCCGTCCCATTGTTAAGTTCCACTTTTCAACTTCTAATCTCTTTGGTAAAGCCAAACTTTTCCAATGTCACTGTGGGAGGCTTTTTGTTAATGGTGGAACCAATGAATAGAATATGAATACCCGACAAGCTAAGGAAGACTAGCAGCTGGTATACTCCATCTTGAAAAGTTTGCTAGAGAGTGAAACATTGGGAGACATTATAAGATCAGCTGTTTCTGAAGCCGTTCAATCAACGATTGATAAACTTACTAAAAGAATGGATATAAACGAAGGGCGTATCCATGAGTTAGAGTGTCAACTTGATCAAAGCCCCAAAGATCTCAGAGCTTCCCTGCAGCAAAATTAGGAGATCTCCACATCGCTCGAACAAACCAAACACAAGTCAAACAATCTCGAGCCGTATTCTCGCCGAAATGGTTTAAGAATCTCCGGCATCCCCGAAAGCACCCAAAAAAAAAAAACACCGACGGAATTGTTAAAAGACTAGTGGTAGACAAACTCGATATCACGGTGGGAGATATTGACAGGAGTCATCGTACATGATCCCCGAGCAACAAGGGTATTCATGCAATAATTGTTAAGTTCACAAATTACTACATTCGCTCATGTATGATCAAAGCACGAAGAAAGCTCAAATCAACCGGTATCGGGATACAAGAAAACCTAACATCAATAAATCCCCAGTCATTAATAAAAGCCTCAAACCATCCCAAGATTTCGTCTGCCTGGTCTATGGACGGACAGATATATGGTCTAGTTAAAGGGCCTAACGGCAACGAAACCCACAAGAAACGTATAGACGGTTCTCGCGATCTGAAAAATTTATAAATGAAAGTTACTACTGTTTTTCTTGTGGTTGGCTGAACACAGATTCTCAGGCTAAAGAAGATTAATCATGTCACGCCAATTGCAGTTTATGTGAACGGAGAAACTCCCTTTCTTGGTACGTTTTTCCATTATTTCTTTCTCAGTACCTTTTCTTTGTTTTTTTTATTTTTGTACTTAAAATATTTCTTTTTTCACTAGTTCCATATGTTAAATCCCATTCAAACAGATAAGGAAAATGAAACTACTTTAAATGATAACTTTCCTTTTAATCATCTTGTCAATGAAAAGGATTTCCAGGATTCAATAGGATTAACTCAGCCCGTACATTCTCTGGGTAACTCTCTCTTAAGACTTGGTGATAGGAACTGTATTGATGAGAATGACACTGAAATGTGTAATTATCATACCACTGATACCTTTAATAGTTTACAACTTTTCAAGGGCATGTCATTGTTCCATCTTAACATTCTTAGTCTTAATAAAAATTGTAATAACGTTACAACTTTTCTTTCACTCCCTAGACAAAACTTTTCAGTTATTGGTTTTTCCGTTATTGGTTTTTAACTTGGCTAAGTGACCACGTCTCACCTCTGTTACATTTGGAGAATTATTCACTCGTTGAATCCCATCGCAACGAAAAGAGGTGATGTTTGCCCATAGTATGTCAATGACACTATCTTTTGTGGGAAGACCAGACCTATCAGTATTTCACGAAATAATTGAAAGTCTATCTATCGATGTAAGAGCTCCCCATAGTAATGACAAGATTGTAATAGGTGTTCTGTACAGACCACCCAAAAGCTCTACTGTTGAATTAATCGCCCACTTTCATGACATTTTAAGCGTAATTTCTTCCGAAAACAGTGACTGCTATATTAAGAGTGATTTTAATATTAACATGCTAAATTCTGTACCGTCGAACGATCTTCTAGACACCACCTCTTCAAATGGTTTCTACCAGCGAAAAGTAAACCTACCCGAGTTAGCAGCAAATATGCTTCCTTGTTAGATAAATTTTTCACAAACGTAAGTTACGCATATTTGTTACTGACATTAGTGACCATTTCCCAATTTTCTGAAGAATGTTTTTTCTTAAGAATTTCCTCCGAGAAACGAGGCTACAGTAGTGCGTAACTACTCTCAAAGTAATGTTTATAATTTCATCTCGATTATTTCGAGACAAGAATGGAATGAGGCTCTATGTGAAAATAACCCCAACATTATACCTACAATGTTTTTGTTGATAAGTTCAAGATAATCTATGACAATGCTTTCCCATTACATCAGATCAGTAAGACAAAAAGGTCTCAACGCCCCCCATGGATTACTAGTGGCATATTCAATTCTATCAAAAGGAAAAACAAACTTTCCAGTACTTTCTTGAAGAACCCTGCTATTAAATGAAAGTACAAAACGTTTAGAAATAAACTCATTATGTGATTCGAATTTCAAGGGAAAACCACTATTATTATAAATCTAGTGAGAGCCAAATTGATCTTAAAAGTACGTGGAATACAATAAATGACATATTACATAGAAAACAGAAAGCTGTTTCTTATCCCACCGTGTTCAATAGTGATAAATCTGAAACAGATGATTTGAGTGAAATTGTGAATGATTTTAATATTTTTTGTAACTGTTGGGCCACCGCTTGCCAAAATTATCTCAATTACTTAAAAGAGCTGATGATTACCTAGATAAGACTACTCGTAATGAGGACACTCTGTTTCTCTTTCCTGTTTGCGAAAATGAGTTCCTCCAAGTTGCCTATTTCAGTCAAAAACCTGGTAAGGCAGCTGGCCACGAAGATTTTAAACCAGGTATTGTTAGATTTGTTATCCCCTTTATAGCTAGACCGTTGACGCATATCGTTAACATTTCCTTCAACATGGGTATATTTCCAGATATTCTCAAGATCGCTAAAATTGTACCTGTTTTTAAAAAGGGTAATCCTTCGCTGTATGAAAATTATCATCCTAAAATAATTGAACGTCTAATGTTTAATCGTATTCATAGCTTTCTGTCAAAATGTAATATTTTAAGCAAATACCAGTATGGCTTTCGACCGGGGTATTCTACTGAGTTAGCAATGGCAGATGTAATCGACAAATTATACACGAACCTTGATAATAAGAAAACCAAGCTTGGTATATTTCTCGACCTCTCAAAGGCGTTCGATACTATTGACCATCATATCCTTTTTCATAAGCTAGAGTTCTATGGTATACGAGGAAATGCACTTAAATGGATTTATAGCTACGTTACTGGTAGGCTACAGTTCACATCTCTGAAGAGTACTAAATCTGATTTTCGTAAAATTAAGTATGGCGTACCTCAAGGATCCATTTTAGGACCGCTTCTCTTCATCATTTATGTAAATGACCTCTGTCATGTCTCCTCTTTAGCTCATACCGTACTGTTTGCTGATGATACCACTCTCTTCTTTGAAAGTGATAATATAAATGTTATTGTATTCCATTGTTTGTGATGATCTTGGTAAATACTGTAAGTGGTTTGCCGCCAACCAGTTGTCTCTCAATCTCGATAAAACTAATATTGTTTTTAGTGCACAACGTACACTTAAGTGGAATCAGCATCTCCAAATGAATGACAAAGAAATACACAAGGTAGATTTCACCAAATTTCTCGGGGTACACATTGACTCTAGGCTTACTTGGAAAGACCACATCTTTTCACTTACAAGTACAATAGCTCTAAATGTTGGCGTGATCTCAAAATTGAAGTATATTCTTCCCCAGCATATTCTTAAAACCTTTTATCAAAGCTTAATAGTTCCTCACTTCTCGTACTGTTCCATTATCTGGTCTGGGACCAGTAATAAAAACCTTAATCGCTTATTTATTTTACAAATAAAAAATAGGTATTTGTCACATTGCTCAAGCTGATTCGAGTGATCACACCAGTTCTTTGTTCCGAGTACTTAATCTTTTGAGATTGAAGGATTTGGTTAGAGTGAATGTTGCCTGTTTTCCACAAAGCTTTAAATCATATCTTACCGCCTTCCTTTAGAGATTTTTACCACAGAAATAATGAAATTCATAGCTATAGTACCCAACATGCAAATCATATACACCACCATCTTTTTAGAGCACTTCCTTTCATAACTGCTTGATTATGTGAAACAAATTAACTTTACCTTGTATATGTGTTTATCTGCTGTTGTGAAGAAACAAATACATGATATGAAATGAAATGTACAAATGAAAATGGAAGGTTACAACCAAGGTTCAATCTGATTTTCTGAAGGTTTTTCAAACTTCATCATTTCAATTAGACGTATGTAAAAAGTAGCTGTGAAGATGCTAGTAAATATTTGACTAAAAACATTGTTGTTAAGTTATTATTGAATACAATTTTCATGTTCCTCCAATGTTTGTTTTGCATCTAATGTTCAAACTTATTATAAGAGATGCTGAGTGTTTCAATAAACTTACAGTATTTGTTAACATCAGTTTGTTTTTAAGTACTGTAAATTTAATTCCTACGGAGAATTTTGCCCACCATTTTGGCAGATCCTCCTAAAAGTTGCAAAAACATTGTATTCGTATAGCTGCCTTTCCTTTTTTACAATGGATGAAGAATTTTTATGAAATTTGTTGAAATGTTAATGAAAATTATAAAGCACGAAACATCCTCTAATTAGGTTTGGGAAGTAAACGATCGGCACCTTTGCTTAAAAATATAAAATGTGATTCCGTAAACGCAGACATTTTACTCCTCCCAGTGGTCTACGGCCACTAGCTTTTCTAGGAGACAGATTGCCCCGAGTGAATATTGTCGCTCCCGAAATAGCGACCGCCCCGTAAGGAAATTCCGCCCCCTGAAAAAGCTCCGCTCGGCCTTCGAAAAGAGTAGACAATAGGCCTAACATAATACATAATATTCGATAACAATGTCTCAAAAGCTACCGCTAAAACAGAGCAAAAATGCAGAAAAAGCAACTTGAAACAAAGCAAAGCTTTACATAATGATTTCCGTAAATAAAACGATATGTTTGCCAAATTTTTTACCAGTACACTAGTCACATTAACTGTGTTTCATCACATGGCCAGTGAAATTAACTTACATTTTCACATTAAAATTATTGAAAAATTGTGCTTTATATTGGAGGGAGAATGGAGAAAGAAATCATCTTTAAGTGGCAACATTTTTCATCATTAAGCAACTCAATTACCAGACATTTGTGGTGGTGGGGTGGGGGAACCCCCGATCACACCCGCGACCCTCAGACATCTCCCGGCGATCGCTTTGCGATCGCGTATGCACTTCGCGCGTGACCGCCCTATCTCTTGGAAGTTTTTGAGAACACTGCCTCCTCTACTCATTCCTACGCGGCTAGTTCAGAAATTGAACTGAGGACTTCAGCTTCTCTATTGCATAGTGTTCAGTAATTCTTATGCTTTGTTTTTACGTATAGAGGTTCTTCACGTGACATCACTCAGTTTTATTTGTACCGCAATTTTGGACGTTCATTGTTTTACACAAGAACTCCATGGTGTACATCCTTTTTTTCATAATATATCTTCATAACTTTGAGAGGTTGATTGCCCTTACCCATACATGTACGCCAGATGGTAGGCTAAATGTGTTGGGTTTAAATGCTTTGAGACGATCACAATGAAAAATTCTATGCTAACAGTTTTTTTTTTTCGCTTACCGGACATAAAGTAAGCACTGGGTTATATGTGGAATCCCACGTTTAATTTTTCTCCTGATGAATTTTAGAAACCCGTCTGGCTCTATGTTGTCCACCGTTGGAACTCGATAATAACGTTGTCGAAAGTGTGCTTTTCTTTGAAAATTTTGCAACTTCCTCCATCATCAAAGAAACATTCTTGATAAGGGAAAAACATTTAAGCTTTAACCAATACTCTTTGTACACACCGTACATGTTACGCGCGATAAGTTAGACGTCCCATTAAGCCTTCTGTGTTGTTGTCACATGTATTTTTGACGTCAGTGAAGAAAGTGTATAGCATTTGCTATGGAATATCAAGTCAACTTAATTTACAGTGCATGATTAAGTCGTTAATCTACGCAAATGTGATCTTTAATCAATACTGTCCGGTTTTGTGGTTTAAGTTTTTCTTTTCTTCGTCAGAATTTGATTAACTGAATTCTCATATTTACAATTCTTCTTTCATCCAGTTTCTAACGTATTACATCTCTTTTGACTCTAGAATTGCAGTTTGGACCTCCTCCAAGGTTTAGACTTCTGTAAATAATTCTTTTACTGCTGTTTCTTCGATTGCTAGAAGAACGTATTTTATTACATTTCACGATATTTCCTTCAAGACTTATCGCAGGGTCTCATCAGCAGCTTGTTCCCACTCGGTTCCGAGCATTGAGCTACTAGTTCAAGTAGCAGCTTTCTTCTGGCCACGTACTGAATAGATGCTGCGTATTACCATTGAACTATTTCATAATATCACACTACAAACACCACCTTTTCAACCCTGCCAGCCTGTAATAAATCGGGGAAGTAACCAGCAAGGGTATTTTTACTGAATACTCATTTGATGCTGTGGCAAAAAGCCTCAAATACAACAATAGACAACACACGTATCGAAATTTTGAAAGCCCTTTCATATCAAATTTTTGCTACAAGTTTTTTCTCGTTACCTCCATTATCACATATAAAGAAATGAACGCCAGTCCTTAATGCAAAATCTGAATTAAGTAACATGAAAATAATCAACCATTGGGTATAATCTTCTGAAGCTGTTCATTATATTGGACGCAGGACATGCTTCCATATCTTCTGTCTCCCTCAGTATTACCTACCTTCATGTAAAAAAATGTACAATGATAAGCCAATACTGTAATAGATAGAGCGATACATTTAAAGTTCGAGATTCTCGGTTTATTTATTCGAATGAAAAGTTGGGTAAGGTCAGCAAACACCTGGCAATGTACAAGGTGAAAGCAAAACTAATTATTGTAAGGTGGTCAAGTTTTTATTTACTCTAATTTGAGAGTGTTAACTTAACAAGCTTAAAGATTGTTGTTTCAAAGTGAGCTTTCAATTAAAATAAAAGAGTTTCACAAGATTTCCACAGTTTACAAAAGATTGAACAAAGTTTCATATCCTTCACTGTTAACACACTGACACGATCCCAGTCAAATCTAGCCCAACTTCAGATTTAACAGAGAACTGAAATATTCTTGGTTCGCTGCAATGGAAATCTTCCTGTAAATTTTGAAAGATGAACATTAAGATCCTTCAGGCAACAAAAAATTAATCAAATTCTTAAATAGAGGTGCATTTGCTTTCCAGTACGCAGTGTTGTAAAGCTCTTGAAATGATTTGAGTATTGGGCAGAACTGTGGATGGAGTTGTGAGTACAGTATTGGTAGAAACCACATCGAACTGAACCCTGTTTTTAAACTGAAGCTTCAAAAAAAAAAAAAAGAGGCCACTGCCTGGGGAAGCGGATTATGGTTTAATAACTAAGAGAGGTTGGGATTATCAAGAGTGGGGGTTGCCTAATGTGGAATTATCAGCTTGCAGATAGCATTCGTGACTGTAAAGACTCACTCTCCAAAACAAATTCCTCCTCGGACAATACATACCCGGACAATCCAATTTTGTATTGCAAAAAGTTTTCTGATGGAAACTTATATGGGTAGGGCTTGTTAAGTTATCTGGTTTGAGATTTTTCAGGGTAGGTATTGTCTGGGGAACGGTAACATACTAGAATGATTTGAGTTTTGTAAACCAAGTTATTTTGATAGGATAGGATAAAAAGGAAGGGAAGGAGGAAATGGAAAAGAAGTGGTCTTTGGCGGACTCCAGCCTCCCATCCGGTTAGGCCACTGCTGATTATGCTGATGTTTTTTGAAAATTTTATATCATATTGAAAGATCATGAGTGATTTGACAACGGGGATTATTCATGGTTCCTGAAGTGTTTTCTTTTATAAGCTTTACTTGAAACCTTCCACTTTCTCCTCAGTACTGAGACAAAATAACAACGCAATCTTTGAACATTTGTTGTTTTTTTTCCTCGTGCACCGACTGAGTGGCGTCAATGTAGGTATCCAAACTTCATTCTCTGTAGCTTAAATCTCTTGGGTGATTTTCAAAAAAGGCGTTATCCACCTGATATTTTTTAGAAAGTTTCACGGTTATGACAGCCAAGAATTCTTGGAAATTGCCTGCACAGCTAGTATCTGAAACACTTATTGTATGAAGACAATATCGGCTTAGCCTGCCCAGGTAGTCTTCGAAACAATTATTATGCGAAAATTTAGTGAGTCATGTAGTTACTCTTCCCTTGGCAAATAAGGCCCAACCTGCATCTCGTACAAGCTGTAAAATAGCTGCAAGAAATTAAGGATTGCAGACATTAAATCATTTTTATCATTTGTTGAACTCCAACTTTTAACGCTTCTTAAATTAATGAAATATGAAATTTTAGGCTGATCTTTCCAGTTACTGTTCACTTGGACCATCTTGCAAGAATCCCCTGTTTTAAAATTCACACTGGATTTTTTTCTTAAAAAATCTGTAATATATTACGCTGAAAAAATATTTTTCTATTGCAAAGAATTGCAGTGAAAGGAGGATCTTAAAGAGGGGGTACGAATGACTGATTGGTGGGGCGAAAGGTAAAATGTGAATTGTGGGAGATTACGAGACAAAAACTTAGGTCCGCTGTTACAATAGTGAGCAATAGTATTTATAAAGCATATGAAAATTTGCAATTAGCAATTAGCACGTAATGTGAGACTGTGACATCGCGCATTTGTTATTTTGTCAAAGAATATAAATAATTGGCCGGGTTTGATCATAAGGGATGGATACTCGTTGAGATTATATGGAGTGGTGTAATAATATTACTCCCTTTTTCATTAGAGAAGTTGTACAGATTCAACTGACGCTTATGATGAATACGCACAAAGCGCGCTGAACCGCTGTTTTCAAGCTTCACCGAAAGTTGCAACCTTCAGAGACCTCCTGGTGGGGGATAAGTCACAGAGATTTTTTCAATAGAAATCCCACCTGTCAGCCTGCACCCGTACTTAACTTATAGCGGGAATCCCCCCCCCCCCTTCAGCTAGCCGAGCTACTTCGTGACCGATACCCTAACAAAAAAAAGTGTGGCATGCCACATGTGAACACACATACTCACATGTGGCAAAGCATATGAAAATATATGAGGAAAAAAGAGTGGTTATGCGTGGTGACACATGTGGTATTGGAACCTATCTGACACACAGGACCACGCTTTTCCCTTCATGATTGTCACACCTTGAAATCTGAGTCAAAGTGGGGAAAGTTGTGTCAAATTGACACATGTGACAAACCAGGGCAAAGTGTGACGAACAATGCCAGGGAACAAAATCGAACTATGGAATTTACTTTACTCAGCACCACACTTCTCCACACATTTCCACACTTTGCCGACTTTACCCCAGTTTGCCTCATGTTACCTGTGTCAAAGCGTGTTTATTTGTTTTCCACACGTTGCCCCAAGTCCAAAGTGTGGAAATGCTGGTCAACGTATGGCACTTTGGAAATGTGTGTCAACTGTTTGTTAATGATACACATTGTCACGCAAAAAATCGCAGAAATTTCATGCCCCTCCACATCCTACCATAATTTGCACAGTTTGACACAGTATTTCACGTGGGTATTGGAACTTTTGCCAAACGATTTTTTGGAAGGGTAGTCAGCGATGACCTTAATTCAAATTCTTTGACAATCGACCACTTTCTCATAGGCGTACTAGGCGGGGGCAGGGGGCAGACGGCCCAAAAAAAATTCTGAGGTCAAAAATTCGGGCAAAAAGCGACAAAAAGTCGGGCAATGAATACGTAAAATTCCGGCAGAGATGAAGAAGAGTGAAAAGATTGTCCGAATTTTGTATTGAGTTTCCGAAGTTTTGATCGAATTCCCGAAAAATGAGGAAAAATTTTCGCGCCCTTCGCGCACATGTAGTTGTTTGGTTTTCTGTTTTAGGAACCTGAACTCCAACGAAATTCGAGCATGGGCGTGGATCACAGGGAGCGAGTCCCCTTCCCTTTTTGGAACGGGGCATCTCATATAAGTTCCCCACTTTCCTAAAATGATAAAAACGAAAACTGTGATCAAATAGTGGTTAAAATATAGAATATCGATTTATTCAACAAGTTCAGTACATCTATGATAATAACAATAAAGCTTTATATGTACAAAGTATAGCAATTTCATCGTAGTATGAGTAGCGAAAGGGAATGGACTGTGACCTTTCTGTGCAACCCGTACAGCTTGGAGCTAAATGATCTCGTCAATCAATATTTTCAAGCAGTTTTTGATAGTATTTACAACTATTTTTTCGATAAGCGAATTATCTAAGCGCATATGAAAAATAAAATGGGGTATTTATTAGGTTGAACACCGCCAAAACAATGATTCTTTATGGGTCAAAAAAGGCCGCTCGTAGTTTGCCGTCGGTTTTGTGTCACAAAATTCCACTCGCACTATTTACTTAAACTACTGTAACTTTCTAAGGTTAGTAAAGTTAAAGAAAATATTGGAGAAGTTTGTTGAGAGTACACTTCTTTGCAACCGTAGAAATGTGTTTGCACGCAGCAGAGACAAGATGTACCAGAGTGGTGTAATGAGACTGAAAATTGCTAACTGTATCACCTCTATCAGACTGTCGAAATGGCTCTGACATGCACAGTCCTAATCACTTTCATATCCAAATTTCATAAGATTTGAGTAAAAATACTAATGGTATATGTAGTCTAACAATTTACTTTTCACTTACTTCACGACAGTGTGGTTCTGATTTACCCAAAGAACTGAGTAAAAAATCACTTAGACAAGCAAGATGAAAAGGCTTCCTAAAAATGTAGAAATTCTTGGAAATATATCCAACTCAAATTTAGCACTAAATGTAGCACCATTTTGCATCTAGCCTACCTTACGTGAGCAAATATTTTCCAAAGGGGAGGGGACGGCCCCTTAAAATCCTCCTCTCAAGACGGTGATTCGCAAATGGTGTGAATCTCCCCCCGGGCAACTTTTTGAGATTCGGGCAAAATTTTTTTCCTCTCCACCCCCCTAATTGGAAGGGTCCCGTACGCTTATGCACTTTTCTATCATATTGACCTCAAAGTTCGGCAGTGTGGAATCTTCTGCAACTAGTAGCTCACTATAAGGATAGATAATTACCCAAAACATTGTACTGTGTGGTGTGTACAAGTATTTGTCAGTTTAAGGGCTATAATGTAGGCCTATAGTTGTGTATATTTCGGCAAAGGTTTTTAACATGAAATGACGAAGAATATCTAGGGAAGATTTCCAGCTGGCTCTAGGTAAATAAATTAAATGGGTAAAGTATTCTACCGACGTCGATTGCATACGATAATATACATGGCTTAACCAAAGGGGGAGGGGGCTGGAGCCCGCAGTCAAATAACTTGCCCCCCCCTTGGCCTTCAGAATGAAATTCAGAGGTAAAATAAAAATATCGCGAAAATTTGTATAAGACAAAAATAAGGAATACTTAGCTGAAACTCACAAGCCCAGAAAGGCAAGAGTCATTTCCTGCGATCTGAGAGGCATTTTTCGAAAACATTTTCTCTACACACAACCCGCCAACCGATGGTGGCGTTCCGCTCAGATAGTGTCATTACTGTCTTTCCCCCACATTCAGCCTTTGCTCCCCTCAGCCCCCAGCTGAAAAGTGTGGTTACGCCACTGGATAACGTATATGTAGCCGTTCAGACAAACAATTCATTTTATGTCAAGGGTTGTGGTTGGAGACCCACCAGATAACCTAACGAAAAGTTATCAGACATTTTGATGAAGGGTCTCTCAAGGCCTTACCACTTAAAGGCGCCACCACACCTTCGAAAGGAGGTAAACAGGTAAAAGGACAATTTGCTCCGATTTTTTTTTTTTCAACTGTCACAATTAAATATCCGAGGTGACTGCAACAAAACCAGAATTGCATTCTCTTCAGTGCACTAAGTGAAGCCTAGTGTCTGTATATATGGCACATTAAATTGGGAAGGGACATTGTAAGAGATTATTGTTGATTTATAATCTCGCGAATATTTTAATGTGCCCGAAAGGGGGGGGAACTATTTTGACTATTTTGTTTCGAAATTAATACTTCGGGCCTAATTTTGCACTAAGCATTCCAGTGCTTAAAACTTCAATAGAACCTCTAAACAATCTTGGACAGACCCTTATAAATCACATAATGTTTAGCCGCACTACTTGATGTATGTGTAAAGCCCCCCCCCCCGTCTCTGGAGATGGATCCAAGCCCTTGAATTCGGGCAACTTTTTGAGATTCGGGCGAAAAATTTTCTGCCCCTCACCAATTGGAAGAGTCCCGTACGCTTATGCTCTTTTCTATCATATTGACCTCACAGTTCAGCAGTGTGGAAGCTTCTGCAACTAGTGACACCTATAAACCAAAGTTCTAATCTCTGCATAAATTGCAACTGACCCACTCACACTCCTCCCTCATCCTTACCTTATCCCCACACACCTCCACCCCGCAAGAAAGAAATAATGAAAAAGGTTTTAGAGCTCAGTTTCTAACCAATTGGCTTAAGCCGGGTCGGCCACGGCCTCTTTTCCAGTTGTGGCTCACTGGCTTGTTTTACCTACTCCATTGCTTATGCTGAGCACCAAGCACAATGGGAGTAGGTTCCCTTTTTAGAGTTTTTGGTATGAACCGGCCAGGATTCTAACCCCTGACTTTCCGGCTGCAAGTCAGATGCTCTAACCACTTGACTATGCAATCGGTTCCGAGCACCTGAGGTCAGTTTAACATAACCTCCCAGGGTTCCCTGTACCCATACATTACAACCTCCTGTCGGCATGCCGGATACAGAGGATCCTAAGCCAGGCATTTCCTACACTGTTAAAATTGTTGGGCAAAAATTACCCGACTTTTTAACCAACGTTGGGCGTATATTCAACAACCTCAAAAGTTGGGCAAGAAATGACCAACTGAATTGCTCAAAGTGAGTAAACCAACAGTTGGGTAAACAAACTCTCAACTATTTGGTAAAACATGTGGGTCAAATTTACCCAACTATTTAGGTAACTTTCTAAGAATGGTTGGTTAAATAGGCAATGCTTTCCCAGGA
>WURT03497104.1:0-21773 GCA_009936505.3 Holothuria glaberrima | reverse complement strand
GTCTTTACGTTTACTGACCGTGTGTTGCAGAATAACATGTCAGTGATTAACCAATCAGAATGCAGGATTCTCAATAATGGATGGCTAGAGGTGGTAGAATGCTGATTTGATGTCATTATAACTTTTTAGCCTAGCCTATAGGGCCTATGAGTGTTTTTGAAACTATCATCTTGCAAAAAAATTTCAAAGTTGTTTTCCTCTTTTTTTTTTTTTTTTTGAAGTTTAAAAAAAATTAGTCCTGTAGTTTTAATACTGAATTTTACTTTACTTAGAGATGTAAATTTGCCGACAATTCTGTGAAAAGTAGGTCACTTGAACTAGCTATAATGTCGATCTGTTTCATACAAAATGTGCTAGTATGTACGTACATAAGTACGGTAGCCTACAGGAGCATAGTATGTGATTAAAATATAAATTGATCACTGTACGTACCTAGACACAGTGCAGTATGACCGAGGCATATGTAAGTATAGTTCATGATGATGCATGAATGAAGACTGAACAATTATCTTTTAATTTATTAGTATTGTCTTTACTTAAATCCTTTTGAAATGTAATTTTGCCCGAGGCTACTTTATGGAACTGAGGGGGTGACTTTGTCTAGGGGCGAATTTGTCGGGGGCAACTTTGTCAGGGGGCGACTTTTTCAGGAGGCTGGTTTGAAAAAGGCGAGTTTGTTAAGGGACAACTTTGTCAGGGGAAGACTTTGTAGAGGGTGGCTTTGTGAGGGGCGACTTTGCTAGGGGGTGTCTTGATTGGTCCCCAATAAGAGGATTTGCAGCATCAGCATCTCAAGCAAAAACCCTCACTTTCCATAAGTGGATCACAATTTTACCCCCTGCAAATATGTATATATATGTGAGGATAAATTTCAGAAATATTTCTTAATTGTTGGAGTCTTTCACGGCATTGCAGATAAGAAGACCTATGGGGAAAAGTTTGAGTTGTTTGCAAAAATAAGACAACAAGTATGAATATCAACACTCCGTAGGAGCTGGCAGTAGTCGTACCCGTTCTTTTGTTTTTCGCTTTTTCCTTTCTTTATTACATTTTAGACTATTCATGCCATGTCATGTGCATTTTACTTCATTGATAACTCAATTTGTGTCACACTGACTTACCAGAAGATGGAACTATGTGGAACTGGGCCACAGGAACAAGGAAATCCTTTTAATGCTCTCCATGGACTATACTGTACTGTATTAAAGCACGGTAGTGAGAGAATTAGTATACCAAGGGCCTTCAGTTCAATTTTTCTGATATTTCTTACCCATTTTAAAGCTGCTCATGCCAGACTGTGAAGTTTAGATGGGGAGGGGGGAGGAGCATGATCTCCCATAGTCCTCAGTAAAGAACCTGTAGTCATTTCCCAAGAGCTCACGCTGCAAAGTCCTCACAACAATGTTGAAAAGGGGGGGGGAGTAGGTCATCTGTACGATGGTTGAAATTGACTTTCTTGTCATAGCAAATTTGGAAAATCTTAATTTGCTACCATGGTTTTTCTTCTCCAGATCTACAAGAGTATTGCAGTTGCTTTTGATTTCTGAGATCTTCTGGAACTATTGGTTAAAAAATTTGAAATGAACTCAGCTATTTTTGCCAAATATTCAAAATGCTTCAGAAAATTTTAGGAAGCATCCACGTTGATGATTTCATTTCAAATTAGATTTGAAAAGGACAACATTTTGGTAGTGAATTAAGACTTTGGGCCCTAGCTCTACTGAAAGAGGAAAATCAATTTGGACCAGCACTGTGCTGGTTGAAGACCGTGGATGTTCAATGGATTGTTTTAAGGACTGTGTATAGGGAGCTGCTATGGGGGACCTGCTATATAGTGCCTTTATTGACAACTAGATCTCCCCACACAAAGAGAAATGACCAATTTTCCATTCACACAGTTTCCTTTGTGAAAAATTTAGTTTTGGAAGTCATTCTCTGCTTAAGTAAAAGCTTCCCTAGAACTTCCTCTGCGACATCAATGCAAACCTGTCAATGAGATTGTAGGGCCACCGATTTTCCGCGATCACAGAAATTGCCACGGAATCACAGAATTTTAATATTTTTACGGAAAATCGCGGAAAGTTAAAAAATATCACTCAAAATGCTATTGAAGATGGCAATCGAGGCGGCAAAATAATAAAAAAGGTTTCAAAAGTTGTGTGTCACAACACTGGAAAGCTCTGGCCGCCTTCAGTCTGATCGAAAACTGTTGAAAATTTACCCCCTCCGATGTTTACTAACAAAAGATGAGGAACTAAGTATGAGTTGTTAGGCTAGACCTAAGCAAAGTTTTCCCGCGATCCAGTTGCCCGCTCATAACCGATGCTCATTACTGTGCTGTACTATACTGAGTGCGTCAGGACATCAACATATAGTTCCATGTTCTGTTCTGTTGTTAAAGACCGAGTGATCATAACGTTGTGACTTGACTGACTTCACTTACAATTGTGGAATAATTATTGGACTACAACCTGCATATTATTTGAATATTTTGTACGGATCTTTCACTGTATAAATGAACAAGGGACCGTCACTCAAACAATCGTAAGCAAAGTTGTTTTGATTTTTATTCTCACTATATATATATGTGCAGACCTTAGGCTGGTGGGTGGATTTTATAGCATGGTTAGGCTTCACTGTCCTAACACATGTAACTCAATGCAAAACGGAAAGTCACGGATTTGACAAATGGCTTGCATGGAGTTTCACGGAAATTGGAATTGCTGAAACAGAAACTGACTCTTTTTTTCATGGAAAATCAGTAGCCCTATGAGAAGCATGTAATTTTTGCACATACTGTATTTAGTGTCTGTAATTTTATGTTCCCCTGATTCTAGGGCTATTGTCCACACTTTTTGAAGGGTCATTTTTGCTGTTCTGCATGCTAGTAGAAACTTAAAAAGTTTGGTGCTCATGTATCACCTACTGTATGTTTAGGAACCCCCAGGTACTGTATCTACATTCAAAACTGTTCACTGTGTGTTGATTTGATGTAAATTCAGTGAAATGTGATGTAGTGTAGCCCATTGCAATGTGGATAGTTCATTTTACATCAAAATCATACTCAGTCTTAACAAAATATGGTTTGTGGCAATAACACCTGGTAAAGGCTAGCCAATCTAGGACTTATCATGGAATATCTTTTTAAATTGGAAAACAGGCTTGAAGTAATTTTACTTTGGAAAAGGAATAAATGTCAGGGATGGGGCACAGTAATAACACCATTGCAAAATGTTGACAGTGTACGATAGATAGACATCCTTTACGCTTCCAAATACTAACATTTCCCATCCACTCATAACAATCAACTCTCTTGCACTCATATTACCTGCATAACTCCCATTCTTTATCATTGTTGATGACAGTGGAAGGCATGTACTTGTGAGTGCCTTCTTGCCAACAGAACACATTCCGTTTTGAAAATTCTTTTGATGACTAATGAAAAAACATGTTTCACACTAAGGTTTTTTACATAGTGTATGATCGATCAGCAGGTAGACCCACAGGTCCCAAGCTCAAGTATTGATACTTGAAGGAACATAACAAAGAATTTTAGCATCAGAGTGCCACTTTACAGAGATGGCTATTTCTCTGGGCAATTTTGGCAAGCTAATACCATGAAAGTATGGTGGCAAATTTGATGTTTTTGAAACACAATTTATTTCTATTTTAGTGTAACTGTCAGGTCTTCTGTTTTGAAAATTTGAACACTATTGTATGGCCATCAGATGTGCAGCATGATAAAAGTTCATAATTGTGTTTTAATCAGATAATTTTTAGAAGATGAGTCCTTTGTAAATCCGAACCCAGATACTTTTGATTCTTTAAGATACCTGTAAGACAGATATCAAATATCCCCTAAGTTCCTTTGCATTCTTTTTCTCTCTACATGGATAATAGGTATTTTCTGTTTGGATGGATGGATTCTAGATCATAGAATCAAAAAATTTTGTGTTACCTTTCTAAAAAATGAATACCCATTTCAGTGTTAGAAATGTCTGGGGTTTATGCAAGCAATCGGTAGAATGAAATGTTCTGTGCAGCATTCAATCAGCTATGAGTAGCGGTTTTACAGTTTTATTAACAGCTACTTATTAGCAGCTACTTCTTTTTGGCCTTGAAACATCCATCTTTTCTTACAGGTGTTAGCTGTGATTCCTGTCTGAAAGGTAATTTCCGAGGGAGACGCTACAAGTGCTTAATTTGTTATGATTATGATCTATGTGCTCAGTGCTATGAGCATGGTGCTACAACAACAAGACACACATCAGAGCATCCGATGCAATGCATTTTAACTAGAAATGACTTTGGTAAGTGACACGTGTAAGTCATATCCTGGATAACCTGTTGCATGTCGATATTAAATGAAGCAATGAATCATTCTTTTCCAATATTGTAGGTTACAAACTGTGTGGTAACTTTGTCTTTTTGTGTGTCTAGAACTTTTTAAGAGAAGTGTTGTTTTGAACTAAAGAAAAGTATGTGGAGGAAGGGGTGATGGATGTGTAAGTGTGCATGGGGTGCTGTTGTGAGTTCTGCTTCTGTGCAAACCAGTGTTAGCTGTGCTTAATGTTACAAGCATGGGTGGAAAAAGTTGGGAAGCTGAGAGGCTCCATCCTGGGAAATTTGGGCATCTGGAGGGAAATTTTGGCAATTGGAGGAACATGTCATGTTTTTGTTTACATGAAAATACCGAAGGAATTGTGGCAAATTTTACTCCTTTCCTGGAAATTAGACATATATTCCAGCCCTGGTTACAACTTACAAGTAGTATTTAACTTCCAAGAATTTTAGTTAAGGCAGTTATAGTACTTCATTCTCCAACTAGAAATTTGATGAGATATTTGATTCACTTAGATGGGTTGATGGTCTCATAGTTGCATGATTGTTTGAAGAGTAATTTACAATAGAAACTGACAGCTTGATTTATTGGCTTAATTTGTTTTAGTTTTGATAGCTTGCATACAGTATTACCTTTTGCACTGTGAAGCTGCTGCATAAAGCTATGACAAGAAGGAATCAGGAAATGGTTGCATAGAAGATCAATAGTAAAAACAGAAGAAGAGCAATGTTCTTACACAATTACTGTACAAACATTGTGCACCATCAATTTGACTGTGTTATTTCTAATTATTGTTTCATATCTGTGATAAATCTTCAGAGATATGCAGTGATGAGTCATTGAAGGAAAGGAAGTAGCAGAGATGTACTCATTGTAGGTGTGTGCTCTACAGTAGTTTTATGTGGTTATGGTATAATTATAATTTTATGAGGTTGTGCTGCATATTCAAGAGGTTGTGTTGCATTTTTATGAGGTTACGCTCACATTTATGTAATTGTGCTGGAAGTCATAATGGCTTAATTAATTTAAAGCCACTGTGGTCCAGATTTTGGCTCTGAATAATCATTATTTATGTTAATTTGTTCTCGTCTTTAATTTTTGTAGATCTTTATTATGGAGGAGAATCGATTAGTTTAGACCAAGCCCAATCATTTACATGCCCATATTGTGGTAAAATGGGATTTACGGAAGCGTTGCTTCAAGACCATGTGAAGGCAGAACATACAGAATCACCTTTGGAAGTGGTAAGTGTCACCTCTATATCTGTCATGTGTTTGTGACTGACCCCAGTGTCCTAGCCAAGAATATATTCAAACCTTGCAGGAATATTGTTCAAACATTGCAGCGAAAAGTTTAAGTGCCGTCAGCATTACCCCATTCACAAGAGGAAACTGTTGCAATGGGCCCACAGTTGTTCTGTATTTAGTGGTCCTTCATCAGTGTGGGCTAGAAATCCAAACTGGGTGCAAAAATTGTAACCTGGTTCAAAGTGAAAATGTAAAATCCAAACTGGGTGCAGAACCCAGTTTAAATGGCCTAGGTAGAACCCTGGACCGACAAAAGTTGCACATCCAACGGAGAATTTTTGAAGCCTGCAGTGACATTGCTCCTATTTGGAAAATTCTATTCTTAGTAATGTCTGTCTTCTTGTCCCAGAATATCACTGATACAATGAATACAAGTGGTCTTACGTCATTAGGTCTTAAAACAACGTAATAGCGTCATTAGGTTATAGAATAACATGGTGATTCATAAATTTTTGCAGTTTCATATTGGGAAATTGCAAAAATCAGGCAGTAACCATAATACTTTTGTAAACCTCCTTCGCTCTGGAAAACACTTTTTTGGGTGGGGGAAGGAAAGGATGTTAATTTTCTTGCAAGGGCATTTGTTTATTTTAATCTTTGAAATAACTGCAGTAAAATAAGCCAGTTGGGAAACTGATTTATAGTGCATGCTGGGAAGGAAAGTGTACCGTAACAGAGACTGCATACACAAGACAGATATTTTGTATAATTACAAATCATCAAAAGTTGGATGGTGTGACAGCAAATTGTGGAAGCCAATAAAATAGTTGTTACAAGCCTTTGTATCCATCAGAAAATATGTGAACTTGATATGTGGTACTCTATAGTGCAGAAAAATCCAATTTCCCAACACGCCTCTTGCATTTTCCTTAGTGGAGAGTTCTTGAATACTGGGATTTTAGCTGTCATGACAGGTTTCTCCTTACTTAAGGTACGGTCACAAAGCTTCATACGAACGATCGGTTCGTACGAATCTCACAGTTCGTACGAACAGTGGAGTTCGTAAGAATGTTCTGATTTCTTACAGCGTTCTTGAGGAGTTCGTACGGCCGGTATAGAATCATGTTCACATTCTTACATAAACCCTTATTGTTATACTCTCATCTGCATCACTGACCGTCCAAAGATGCAATATTTTTAATTTTTCAGCGACTGGCAGTGCTATGGCAGTTGCGATAAACCCCCAGTCTTACAGTAGATGTAGCAGACGACAAATCCCTTTTATATGAATTACATAACCCAGTGTAAGTCTTATAGAAATGCACAGAAAGATACAAGGGGAAGATTACTGAGTGACTTTGGCGGTGCAAACCTCACTTCAAAGTGAGGTATCTCCTTCCAAATAACAACTCCCTGGTTCTACGAATACCGCAACACCACCCACTTCCGTTGTGAGGCGTTGGTAAGAACGCCATGCGAACTATTCATAAAAACAATATTCTTACGAACGCCGTAAGAAGTTCTCAAGAACAACTCAAGAAGTTCTTGTGGTGAACTAACGGCCACCATACGGCAGAATAATAACCAGAAATGTGATGTTGGATCGGAAGTATCTACACATTTCGTACGGAGTTCTTACGGTGTTCTTACGGCGGCTGTATTGTTGGGTCATTCTAACGGCGTTCGTAAGAATTGAAAAAAAATCTTGGACATGATCATCGACCTGGCTACGAACTTAAGAACGGTCTACAAACAGTTGCATTTCGTAAGAACGCCTCAAGTACGCCGTATGAAATGGACCACAAAATCCCTAAAATCGTTCGTAGACCGTTCGTAGAAGCATTTGTGACCAAGCTATTATACTTGTTCTCTGTCTCCAGAAGATGCTGATGCACATCCTTATACTATGTTATCTTTGCAGGTTTGTCCTATATGTGCAGCCTCACCTGGAGGTGACCCAAACCATGTTACAGATGATTTTATAGCTCATTTAACTTTAGAGCACAGAATGCCCAGAGATACAGAAGAAACAGGCAATGCAAGGCATTTAAGAAGGATGTTCCATCCTGGTAGGGGCCTAGGCTCTCGATCAAGGCGGAACATGCATTTTGGTCAGGGTGGGGGTTTATCGTCTGGCGGTCCAATGTCAAGTTCACCAAACAGTCGCGATGCAATGGATCCAATTGCAGGTAAGTATTTCACACTCTTGCATGCATGGTTGGTGTGTATAAATGGCTGCATCTCAAAAGATTTGTGTGAAGCTAGTTGATGGCCCCCCTACCAAGACATTGCAACAAAGATTTGTCGCTATGTAGTGTTGTGATATCAGTAGAGCCTTTGCATGTAGTCTTCAAAAATACTGTAACATGTGTGAGAAAACACTGATTTCCAATAAATGAATTAGTCCATTCTGTAGATTGTCAAAGAAGAATTTAGAGTTTCTTGGGGACATCAAAATTACGCTTTAAAAGAAGGGTTTAAGCAAAAATTTACTTTTCATGTGTGGAAGAGGAAATGAATCTATGCATTTTTGTGAAACTTTCATTCAAATCGGACATGTATGTATTACTGGAGATATCAGCAAAAGAAGTTACTTCATTTGTGACCCAAAGTGAGCTTGAGGGAAATGGGAGTTATATCACGAGGTAGCTCCCAGATATTACTTACTCACATTGAAAAGGAATGCTTTGATTCCCTTCTTTTTTCAGTCTGTTGTGTTGACCTTGAAGTTAATAGGGATAGGACCTCCCCATCGGGAATGTGAAATTTGTAAATTTCCCATGCCTCTCATGCAATAACATTCCTATAACATTTGATTGTTGAATAGAAAACTGGTTGTAAAGTTTAAAGAAAAACAAAAGACTGCTCATTAATGTGAGGCTATGCCATCATATGTGCTTGCTTCAAGTTCACTTTGTATTGAAAACGTGACAACTTTATCTGGCGATATCTTGAGAACCACACATTGGATTTCAATGGAAATTTCACCAGATTGCTAAGTATAAGTACCTCTCTAAAAAATCAAAACTTGATTTGAGCTTAGACCCTTCTTTTAAGAGTAAATATATCCCTTGTAGTATGGATGTCTCTATTGGTCATTTCAAATAGCATTTCCATCATAATTAAAAGAAAAGAACCTTACTGCAGGGTGCTGAAACTTGCCTACTTATACCAGTGCAAAAATACTATTTAATATCTCATGCTTAAAAGACTGCAAATTTATGCAGATTCAGAATTGCATTACTTAAAAGCCCAACAAACTGGCACCAGACAATAAAAATTCTCCTTAGTAAGTTTGCTTCTATCTCTTCCTCCAATTTAGGAAAAAATTTAAAAAATAAAATACACCTTCCAGGCAAAGCTAGAGTAGCCTGCACTGAGTTTAAATTGCTCAAGGCCATGTCTAAGCTGTTGTTTGAATTAGTGTCAATAAATGTGCTGTCGCCATTATGTACTTATATGATCATATCCCTAAATATGTTTTGGGTGAGACTGTGGGGCCTTTAAAGGGTTCAAATTCTCCCAAGTGGGCAGAATGGCTTGCAAACATTTGGTACAGTTTGAATATGCCATCTCAGCTGGATGACAAGTCACAAGTTTTAAGGATGTTATCATGAACGTATTTTTGGCTGATAAAAGTTTGCCTTTTAAAATCTACCAAATGAAAGTCATTTTCAAGGTTACAGATAAGAAAACTACCCCCTTTCCTACTCCTTCATTGTTCACAAAATTATGGTATGTAATATCTTACACAGATAAAAGTTAATTGGTTATTCAACGAGAAAATGATGTTCAGCATCATTAAATACATACACTAGAGTCTGAGTCAGTAATGGGGAAGACTTATGTATAACATGACATTTTTTCCTATGTATTTTGGAGAAATTTATACATGGCAGTTGTGAGTTGAAGTAAATGAGAATTGTTTATTAGTACTGAAGAAAAGTTTTAAAACCTCCGATATGAATATTTCATATTTGTAAGAATACTCTTAGAAAAATTTTTTTCACTTCTCTAAGAAACGTTTCTTTGTTGTGTGCTGACCGCATTGTCTGAAGATCTCAGAATACTAAATTGTGATCATCACAATTGTGAGAAATGGTTCTTCAAAACACTCTAAATTTCATAAATCCCTCGAAAAAAAGACTGCAAATTCACAGTAATAACATATAAGCAAATGGGCTTAACTGTATGCAGATTAGTACTTTTTGATTGGGTTGAGGCATCCATTTGATGTTGCCATGTTAATATTACTTGTATTTGTGCTTGGCACTTCTGCTCTGCCACCTATGATTTTAATTTTGTTAAATGCACAGTGTTTGTATATTCTGCCATGAGAAAAGTAGTTAAAAGGTTTTGCTTTGAAAACTAATGAATCTGGAAACCTGCTTTTACTTTGGAACAAGGTAGCTGTGCATTGTGAATTAAGGTTGTATCTACATTAACTTATCAAATACTTAATTGAAATGTGTTTAAGTAGGAGTAGGGCTGTTAACTCCACCTGACAGCTGTTTGAGAAACTTGTTGTGTCGGTTGGAGGGTAAGCTGCATTAGGATGTGTTTAGTACAGCATCTGGAGTTGTAGTAAAAGATCCTGAGTATCAAATTGACATTATGAGTTTGGAGTGCTGAGTATCATAATGAGTACAAAGCCACAAATACAGATATGAGCAAAAAAAATCAAAATTTAGCCCTAGTTTGAGTATGTACTTGAGTACTTTAAGAGGTTCAAAAGGCCGAGTTCCATAATCAGTTCAATGCTAGGAGTAATAATATGAGTACAGAAGAATGAACTCACACATGAGTACAGAGCTTGAGCAACTCCAGTATTTTTGGAGTCCATTACCTGCGCTGGGACTCCTACAATTGCGTTGTAACTGACACATAAACATATGCCATGGCAGCTATTTACTGTCCTTTCTAGCTTACCATTGAGTAATTATACCCCAGAAGTCATACTGGTGCAGACTTCTCAATGGCTGTGAGCCTACTGTAACTGACAATGTTGCAGAATCATCAGAATCATTTTTCCAGCTAAAGAGAAAACTTACTAATGGATACAGATTAAGATCAGAATATCTTCTTGTTGTAATACTTCACTGAAACCTGTGAAATAACAAAAATGTTAGCTCTAAAATACAAATTTTGTGCATATTTTCAGGAATCATGTCTCTAAAGTAGATCAGGGTAACCTCGCCAAGCCTAATGAGTACGTACTTGGATATTTCAGGGAGTTCAGTACTGAGCATGGTACTGAGTAAAAAGCCATTAAGTATGAATATAAGTATAGAAAAGTGAACTCAATTACTAGTATGATTACATACTCAAGCTTTTGAGGCAGTCCAAGTCTGCAATGAAAAAAAATACCTTTTGAAGACAAAACAACAGTTTACTGGATTATAAATTTTAAAAAGGAGAGAGATATCAGCTGATTGTGGGCATTTACGAGAATTGATTGGATTGGTGGCACATTTGGCATGAAAATGATCATAATAAGCATGTTGGAGAGAAGTAGAATCTGCAGAAAGACATCAAATGAGTTTGTCACACCCCTACTAACCACCTTTGAACCTAGCCCTCCTTGTTTGCTTTTCATTGGCTCAATCCTCTATCTGCTTTTTACCTGCCTAAGATGGATTCCTGGGGGTTGCCATCAACCTCAAACACATGCATGTAAAAAGAGTGATTTGCTTGCTTGACTGATTATGAAACATTGCCAGTAACATTCTATTTCAAAGAACTTTTATCTCAACTCTCTGGAGCGAGAAGAGCAGCAGGAAGCGGGAGTGGTAACTCGGCGACAGCTAGCCAACTTCACCAACTGCAGCTGATGCAGCTTCAGCTGGAACGGCAACAGCAACAGGCCCAGCAGGCCCAGAGTAGCCAGGTAAGTGGTGTACACAGTAGTGATGGACCCTTTATATATGTTTCAAAGCTCACAGACGAAATTCGAATGGTCCAGTTCCCATCTTCGCAGGATATTTCTGTTTTGAGGTGTAAAATGTTGAACTTCATTCACGTAATTAAAAAAGGGTAGATTGCGCTGTAATTTATGATGTCACGCTTGTGCTACTTGGAGCAGTCTTCTTTTTTTTTTCCTAAAAACACTGCAACTTGTGCCAAAACATCACAGAGTGTAGTGACCATACAAGCCTTCTTGATACAACATTCTGTAAAAGAAAACTAATTTGTCACAAGGTCATATGCATTTTAATTTCAAAATGGAACAAAAGCAGGTCATGTGAGTTGTAGAAAAAGGGCATCGCAAATTATCGGGTGAAGGACTCTTTCAAATAAGTAAATAAATTTTGACAATTCATATCTTAGCAATGGAACAAGCTGTAAGGATGGGAGTTTGATGATTGAAATTCATTTTCCAACCTCTGAATTATATTTTCTTGAAATTCTAGACATATGGTACATCTGAAAGATCTGTGGACATGATAATATTGTGCCTATTTGATGTAAAAAGCATTACAAATGTTAAAAATAGCCACAATTCCCATCAGAATCCATCAAATATTAACCATTTCACAGAAAATGTACAGTATTTGCACTTGCATCATGAATAAACATAAGCCACATGTGCAAATTTGTCAGTTTTGACGCAGATCGAGAGACTCATCAGACACACGTTATGTTATCCTTAGTTTGTTTAATCTTCATTCCAAGGATAGTTGTAGTGTTGTTATGCCCTGAAGGCTTTACTGTAGTTTGGAATCACTATTGACTACTTGAAAAATGTCCACATTACAAACTAGAAACTATCTTTCAAGTAGTTAATGTTATTTATAAATTATTATATACAGTTAACAATTATTATAAATACAGACACTGTGCAACATTCCACATCATAATTTTTGCATAGCTAATGAGAAATCTCAGAAATGGTCAAACTGTAAAAGAGGTATATTTCAAGAACTGTAAAAGTTATTTAAAATAATTCCAACCTATGTTTCATGGGGGGGGGGGAATCTTAATGGATCACTGTTGAGTAAAACAGCTGTTTTGGTTTCTTGTCCACAGACATTTAACAATGAGTCTCACTATAGGGTATTATGCATACACATGGAGTCATTATGTCATTTATTGTTTAGGTCTACACACGCTGTAGAACACTGGATGAGTGAAACAGGCCGTAAATTAACATAGCGCTATTTGTTTGTGCTGGTAGTGCGGAAAAGCTTCAGTGCATGAGATAAGATAATGAGAGTTGTTGTCAGTGGTAATTGAATATTAAACTTGTTTCAGGTAGTTACTGTATATCAGTTGAGTAGTACAGTATCAACATTTTGGATAAAGATCACCATTTCCAATACCGGACCATTGTGGCAAATATCAGTTGATACCAGTTGAACTCGGATACTGAAGACCATTCCACCAAGTAGTGTGTCACTATGACTCACTGTTTGGAGGCATGATCTTAAAGTGACTCAAATTCAGTAATTCAGTGATTAAACATTGTGATAATGGTATCACTTTAAAAGTAGCACTAAATTTTTTTCTGCAAAAATCATATAATTTTGACAAATTTTGAAGGTGACCCAATTTCTTGTGTTGGCCAGTATTTTGAGGAACAAATGTCTAAAGGTGTTCCAAATTATGTTTATTAAAAAGTTCAAAAAGTCTTGAAAATTTAGGGATATAAAATTAAAATTCATAGGGTGCAGTGGGTATTGTCACAGGGGCTGTGTCCAGTTACAGTTCTGTTAGCATTTCTGCAGTTGGGTTTTAAAGAAATTTAGGCCAGCACCACGATTGACTTACCTTTTTCATGATTTTGCCTCTGTCTGTTGCCATTTTCAACTCTATTATACCTTACTTTATGAGTTTTTGATGTGAGTAGATTGCTTTTCTGTCTAAAGCTCGGCGCTTACTGCACTGATGCGACTGCCACCTGATGCAACTCACCTGGACCACTTGTTGTGGATGAGTTGAGGGGAATCGTGGCCAGCTAGTCATGAAGTTAGGTTGCAGTTGTGCTGACTGGACGGCAAACTGATTCACTCACATTGGCTACTCTGTCCATATGGGGCATCCATTTTTACTTTCTACAACCATCACTGGAATCCACAGCACCTTTCCATTGGTTATCCCAAAGAATCTGGAAGCAGTCGGGTTGGGGACAACCACATAATGTTATGACGCAACTGCTCCCCCCCCCCCTTCCCCAACTCTATGATGGATAAATTAAAGATGATTGCTATACTCAACTTGGTCATGAGAAGGGCTTACCGTTAGATCGCAGTTAGGTCGAAAACAAAATTTGACCCTCACTGCACCACCCTGACTGTTTTTCAGTCATGCTGCAGTTGGGTCAGTGGAGTACACTGGCCTTAAGAATACTGTACTATGTAAGGGCTGTACATTTTTATTGCTAGTTAGGCTCAGGCTGTGTAATAATTTGAAGAAGGTTATTCTTGCCCAAAGATAAAGTGGACTGTAATATTGATGTAAAATTCTGTGTCACACTGCTTTCGTTTTGTGTCACATCCAGTGGTATTTGGGCTTTGTCAGCCTTCGTAGTATTATTGGGGTAGCAAGGATAGGGAAGGACAGCTAAATCTAACCCCTCTTTCATGGCACAGAGCAATATTTGCACCAACATGAACTATATTATGTCTTTATTTTATCTCAGGAAATTTCTTTGGGGTGTCCCCTCCCCCTTTCTTGAGCAGGTCATGCCACTGGGCATGACTTATACGTAATGTTGTGTGGTGATGGTAGTTCTTGTTTCTGTTTTGTTTTAAGGGCATTTTCTCTGGTTCTATTTGTAGTAAAGATGAATCTCTTAAAATGATTTTAATGTAAGGTGCTTATTTTGGGGAAATGGCAAATATATCATCATCTGCGATGTTTCTTTTATTAATCTCCATCCAGGGTACAGCTAGGTCTCAAGTGGAGAGGTTAACTGTACCTGCCCCCAGAAGGCAAGGCAATTTAGCAGCCAGTAGTAACCCAGGTCAAGGGTCATCTTTATCATATAGTGCTGTGGTAGAAACGTCACTTTCTGCATCTAATACTAATCAGAAGGAATCACAGTTCTTACTAGCTAGGTGAGTATTTCCTACAACTAGCTCACAGTGGGCCAGTCATTTATTATACATGTTTTAAACTGCAAAACATGGGAAAATGTTTTCTTTGCAGTATGCAAGTTTTATTTTATTTTTGATTTTTGGTGGTATGAGAAACGTTTGGAATCATGATGGCCTGTATGTATGTTTGTACGAGGGTGTTTGTCTGTGTATGTTTGTGTTTCCGACACTTTTTTTCGTTTTATCTCAAAGTGAAACCTGATAAGATTTCTTGTAACCACTCAATTACAGTATTATGAACCCTTTGCAGTTAGTCGCCACCTCAGGGAAAAAATTAATCCACGACAACCACGGCAAATGGCATGGAAGCAGCTGCTTTTGCCGCCAATTATACCTAGAAAGGTGGCACATTTTTGTTGTCGATCAGTCTCTACATTCTCAGTTCATCAATCTTTACATTCTCAAAGGACTATCCCAATTTTCTGAAACATTGTCTACATTACATTTCTTTCCCATGCACATCAGAATTTTACATAAAGGAGGTAATGCATAGCTATGTAGCTATCATTATTTTCTATCCAGCTGATAACTGTATGATCTGCGCACTTCGTACAGGTGGCACCCCACAGAATATTGATGAAACTGTCTGTAACCGTATCACAAAATGACTTGAAATCATTCAAATTCTTTCAAAAATAATTTTTGCCATCTGTAACCATTAATGGTTAAAACTGAAATACTTGAAAACGCGATATCTCAAGATAGCAATGACAGGCACTTTCAAATTTGGTAAATAGATCTGTCATGTTGACAGGAAGAACCCTTTGATTTTTGTTGGAGGTCAAAGGTCATTTGAGGTCACCAGAAATTTAATTGAAAACCTTGTTAATGTCTTGCAAAACCCATATCTCAAGATAGTCGTGACACGTGAGGTCACTAGAGGTTAAATTATGAAAAGTTGTTAAAATTGTAAAAAGTGATATAGTCAAGAAGTATAAATTTGGGAGAGATGAACTTGAGTGCAACAAAGCAGCCCCTTTTGGCAAGGAATCACTAAGCCTTTAGGCTTTCTGGTTCATAGTTTATAACATTTCTTAGTAAGATAATATGGTTTGTGATTTTTCTTTGAATCCAGGATACATGAACCAACATTTTCAGAAACAGAGCTACAATCAGCAGAAGTTGAAAATGCCAATCGCAGCTTCTTTGTGCAAGATTTGATACTATCAACACTCAATGAATCAGACACAGAATCGGAAACACCATCAATAGAGAGTGCTGACACACCGTGGACAGAGGGGGCAGACGGCACTGGGGAAGACACAGAAGAAAGGCCGGTAGAAATGTCTGAAACAGTTTTAAAATTAGGATCTTTGAATTTACAAGACAGAGAGGAGTTTGCATAGCACAGGTTGAGGTGTGTGTGTGTGTGTGTGTAGTGTGACAAATTGACCTGCTGATGATAATGTCTCTGTCTCTGTGTCCCAGCAGTTAACTCTTGGTCTCAGCAGCATTTGTTAAGTGTACATAGCGAAGTTATATCTGTTGGACAATGAAAATGAAAACGATCAAAGCTAACCAAGTGTAGACTCGTTGAATGTTCTAAAATTCCTCCTCGTTTGCAATATTTTGTTGCCTTTTGAAGTGCAATGGATGGCAAGCCCTGTCCATTGTCATATTATACACAGAGCAAGCTAGCTGACATGGAGGGGTTGTTGGAAGGTATTGAGGGTATTATTAACTGTTTGGTCTGCTGTTAAAGAGTGTGATATTCATTATTTGTATCGCTGACCTGGAAGCTCACAAATCTAAGTGAGTTTTTTCAATATGGGGCTCATCAGATTTAGGCTTTTGTAAGTACTTTACTCCAGGTAAGAATTGTCATTCTTTGTCCTGGATTTAGACATTTCGTTAGGAGTGCAGTCTTGATTAATTGACTATTGTATGTTCTGATAGTTAGAACTTTACTGCAGTGAAGAATCCTAACTCAGGATGCAGATGCTGCGTCTTGAGTGTAGGTGTTATCCCATAAACAATTATATATACTTGATGGCAAGCACTTTGATGAAGAAAAACATTTTGAGGGCTACTGGTCAAGCGTAGCAAAACTATGACACTTTCATACCGTTGGAAGTACTCAAAACCAACTTAATGCACACTAGTAAAAATGTAGTGAATAGCATTTTGAAAGGAAACTATTGTATGCATGGCAATTATGGTGTATCTAATAGAAATAGTGTTTGGGAAACTCTCTCGTAGAATGGCCATCCTGGTAGCTGCCAATAATTGGTCGTAAAATTTTGTGGAATTTGTCCAAGTCTACTTGGATTTCTTTTCTCTGAGTTTCTGCTTCTCACTTGGGGTTTTGTGTATTTTATGCAAGATTTAAGGGTTTTCTTCCTTAAGTGACTGTTATCAGCTATGTTCAAAGCCTTTGGGTCCCACCTTCTTGAAAGAAGTGTGGCTATTATTGCCTTATTCTCCTTTGTAAAATTTCCCAAACTGTTGCTACTTCTAAGTTGAATGCAGAGCATTTTGCAAATTTGTGGCCTGAAGGTAAGCAAGATCACTGTGATGAAGTACAGAGACTGACTTTCCATGTACCATGATGTACACCAAGCTGTAGGAAGTATTAGCCTGCAAAGCATGCATGCTTGGCTCAGTTGTGGATGACAGAATAAATGCTGCCATGATATAAACTAATATGCTTAAAGTTTTAAGTATGTAAAGTAGGGTGTTGCTGCTCAACACAGAAATGTTAACAACGGAAGTTCATGTGACTGCATGTCCTCTGTAAGCCTTGGATAATCATTTTAGTCTTGTTTTTTCTTTGAAGGAAGTATACATGTATTCAATGAATATTCAATCCTCTGAACTTCTTGAAGCTGCTAGAACTGAGGAGAATAAGTCACCTTTTAAGAGTGTTTCCCCCAAGGAAAATTTTTCAGTTCTAGCTAATTCTGTAGTGTAACCAAAAAAGTGGAAAGCAAAAGGCGATTGTATTTGTCAGTAGAAAAAGGAAATCTAATCTTTTCAGTTGTGTGACAAAGTCTGGCTAAAGTAGGACTTGACATACACCTTGAAAACAGCACATAAAAAGCGAATATTAGGGTAGGGTCCTTACATGGGCCTGTTTAATATTACAGAGATAAAAGACAGACACAGGTCTCTCTAAAGTATATATTTAGTGTGGGTATCAGAATTCTCTTTAGTGACCTCTCTTTTATTGACAGCAAAGTTTGAAAATTCAAAAGATGCAGAGTAGCTCACAATCCACATAATGTAGAGAGAGAGTGCTTGGACTACACATTTTAGCCTTGTATGCTCACATTGACATAGCCTTAAGCAATAACATAGGTTTGTGTCTGCACAAGGATGACCTTTATACAGTTATGGGAGGGGCTACAAGTTGCGTAGGTGGGAGAATTGGAACTGTCTCCATTGGTGAGAGTTGCCCTTTAATCTCAGTCTGAAGTTTGATTTCAATACAGCTATTGCATGATAGGTCAAGCTTAAGACTGAGCATAACTCTTGGTGAAACAGGACCCTGGATGAAGCATTTAGGGACACTATGGGAATTATCAAGGGGGTTCAAGGGTGCATTGGATTTTTGCCATCTGTGTTATAGGCTATGTCAAGCACTGCTTGAATAATTACTCCAGAAGTATTAAGTTGCCTCATTAGAAAATTTATTAAACCAAGAGGAAGAACAGTTTTGGTTTTAATCTTTGTTTACAATTATTATTTATAAAGTTAACCATAACCCTTGTTGCTGCCATTGTTTGCTCAGAAATAACTCTTGTTTCTTTTTTAGAGGGCAAAATACCAAATTCATCAAAACTTTATTATTTTTAACAAAAAAGTTTCTTTGCATGTTGTGAGACTTTGACAGCATAATATTATCATGCAGACAAAAGACTTGAAGGTTTGCAGGATGCCATTTGCTATAGAACTTGGGAACATGCTCCCTCTGTCCTTGGAAAGCATGAGGGGAAGGAGGAATATTTGAAGAATAATATGATCAAGGCTCGATTAAAAAATAGTAGCAAAAGTACTTAGAACTCCTCACATTTTGGAAGTGTCTTACTCTAAGTTAACATTTTAGTAGTATCTATCAAGTGTTCCCTGTCCAAGAATGGAAGAAGACATAAAAGGTGTACTGTGTTCTGTCAAATAGATCCAAAGGCATCTTTTTATACTAATCTGTAGGTGATACATCTGCATTGTGTTTAACCAGTTAAAATAAAGATTATGAATATTAGGTATCCAATGAGACCTGGCCATCATTTACCCCAATTAGAATGCATATCAGTGGTTACTAGTATGTTGTGGGACATTTACAACATGATGTAAAAGGCGAGTGGTACATCTGCATTGTGTTTAACTGATTTAAATACAGGTTATGAATGGTCAAGTATCCAATTAGACATGGCCATCATTTACCCACTTAGAATATATATCAGAGGCTGTTTCATCTGCCACAACAGTAGGCCCTATACAGAAAAATGTTTGAATAAATACTAAAAAGTAATTTTGTAAGTTTGGTCAAGTGGATGAAAGGCTGTAAGTGGCTTAAGATGTGCTGCAATCTGTCTGTCTACCTTTGAAAGCAGAGGATTTCTGTGGTGGAAAGGTGCACCCAGTATCGAATGGACTTAACATTCACTTCATGTGCTACAGCAGACCTGCAGTCATGTTGGTGTGTGAGTAAAACTTTGGCATTTTATGAATTTACCCAAGAGATATATTTGTAGGAAAATAACAAACTGTGCAAGACTTTCTTGCCAGATATTTACCAGAGATCTGTTCTGAGGTTTCATACTAAAATTTTGTCATCTTTTTTTTTTTTTCTTGTTTGACTTCTAAACTTACTACTCGTATAGGGTGATTAGACCTAATTGTTGATGGATAAGTTAAAAAAACAACTTTCATATTTTCTGTAATGGGTTTGATTAAATGGGAAATTCAATGATCTTTTGAATTCAGTTATGGCAAGCTCACATTTACTACTGTATATTGTAGGTGGAGAATTGGGGTTATTACTGTGCATAAAACTAATAAAAAGAATATGAGAAGCTCACCTGGGGAAGAAAAAAAAAATGGTCGCCAAATTGTTCTCAGATATAGTATTACATGTAGCAATTTTGTTTTCACCAAAGTATAACTTCAATTTTGTAGCAAGATATTGTATTTTGAACACTATCCATTATCTTAGCAACATGTCTGTTTTTTATGATGAAGTATATCAGACAAAATAACAGTCCTCTTGTTACATCTTAGAAGAAAGGAAGGCCTTGATAGCTGAAACAAACAGATGATAATGTTTACCTTGAGATAAAGCAAGCAGTTGTATGGATTATTAACCCTTACCCTGATTTCATACTCCAAAACCCATCATTAGAAAGCTTGAGCTGGAGTTGTGACATTTTAATTTTGAAGTGCTGAAGTAACAGTTACAATCATAGGTGTAGGAGATTTTTGTGGTGGGGGAGAGGGGTAGGGGCTTAGCTAGTTTTGCCCAAGAAAAGCCTGTAATTCCTGAGAAAATAAACCAACTTTTTTTTCAACTTTTTCCTAAGATTTGGTAGAGAAAAAGTTTGGTTTTTTTGTGAACCTAGGGTGGTTGCTTCCAACCAGGTAGTACACCCATAGTTAATAAGAAGGAAGCTTCATTGACTTGGAGATCGAAAAAGAAATAATTTCTCCATAGTGGTTTCAGTTTAGTTAAACTCTACAGGTCATGTCCTAAGTGACTCTGTAAGGCTGTATCTTGATGTTGGAATTTCATAAAAATGTGAAAGAATTAAGAAATGCGATTCATATGCAATTAAAGTAAATCTTTTCATTCACCAAAGGGTTACTTTCCTTTTTAGCTCAACCCACAAAGTGTGGGTAGAGCTTATGTTATACTGTAGGGGAAAATGTCTATCTCACTGAAAATGTCTGTCTCTCCTTTCAAAAGGTTTCAGCTTCTGTAATTGTCAGTGGATTTTTCTGAAATTTGCTGTACAGATGTCATATTAGGATGGCAATACATTTCCTTCTTAGCTATCTGATAAGACAAAGAGAAGTGGTAATTTTTGGCCTTTTTTGATCATTTTAGCTTTATCTGGAGGGGCATGCTCACCAACTTGAACAGCCTCAAGGCAAAAGCCTCCATCAGACAAGTTTTCAGTTACTGTACTTTGTTTTGACTGCTATTCTTTGGTATTGTTAGTATTCTTGTAGTTGCCAGTGTGTCCACTGTGTACAAAATTACAGTAATGAGTTCCCAGACAGCTTATTACTTATCCTTCAGTAATTTTAGTATAGGTAGTACTTCCATGCTATTACACAGCTCATAGGGAGGAAGAGGGAGAGAAGACATTTGATAGCTTTTTCCCTCACTGCCCTACATAAACTGGTCACATTAATGTACTATGACTCTAGGTTCTGACTCCTGCCCTTATCAGTGGGCAGTGTTATATAAGGGGATGAACCAGCTATAAAGATTTATCTCTGACACAGTCCAACTGCTAGGTGATCAGTGTTTACGTGCCGAACAGCACACAGTGAGTTTGGGTACTGTGTGTATTAAGTGTGGACCATGATTTTGTTCAAAATGAATTAAAAACTGAACAGGTAACATCAGGAGGGTTGAGTGACAGTAGCTATGCTACTCTAGTTCATATTTGGTATATAGATTTTTCATGTTAAGAGGTAGAACCCTATTGTTTTTCGTGGAGGTCAAATATCATCCGAAGTCACTAGAGATCAAAGACTGAAATCCTTGTAATCATGATATCTCAAGTTAGGAATGACCGACACGTCATATTTGGTATATAGATTATTTATGTTGATAGGAAGAACACCATTGTTTTTGGTGGAGGTCAAAGGTCATTTGAGGTCACCATAGGTCAAAAACAGAAAAACCTTGTAATCGCGATATCTCGAGATAGAAATGATCGTCACTATTCATATTTGGTATCTTAAATTTGTCATGTTGAGAGAAAGAACCTTGTTGTTTTTGATGGAGGTGAAAGGTCATTTGAGGTCACCAGAGGTCAAAGACCTGTTACGGCCCGCAGCTGGCTCAGTTGCTGGTGCAGACCCTGCACCCCAAGTCTTACTACTGACCATATACATTCATTCCTCCCATCTATCACTCAA
>WURT03496995.1:5404-21774 GCA_009936505.3 Holothuria glaberrima | reverse complement strand
AAACTTAAAACCGAGTATTTAACTCGTCGACCCTCACACCATACCCAGACGACAAAGCATAAACACTTTTGATTGATGTATTTTAGGTGGATTACTGAGTAACCGTCCCTACCCTGATCAGTATTGCCAGGTGGTTTAAAGCTCGAAATAGTCCTGGGGGTTGCGGAGAGGCGTTGTCCTTGTTCTTGCTTCACACAGTTTGATCGGTCTATTTTACATGTAGTGGCATGCATTGGCAACGATTTGGTCTCAGTACTGGGGATGGGGGTACAAGATTCCATTTTCAAATAATTTACAGTGTGAAAAATCAAAGTTAATGAGCGAATTCTCAAATATTGGGACATGTCCCCTGTTTTCCTGGATCGCCGCTCATTGCGCCAGCTATGCTAACTTTGTATAAAATGTCTACCTCTATTAAGATAACTAGGTTATTTTTCAAGTTGAAAGTAAAGAGGATTTCCTAATTCTGAGAATGTAGAGTTTTGAGAATTTAGAGAAATTTACAGAAAGTAGTGTTTTCGAGAGGAACCGTTTTTTGTCAGCAAATTTGGTAAGTTCAAAACAACGGTATAAATTTCAGGGTCGAGTTCATTCCTGAAAAAAACGGATGGGAAGGGTTGAGGCCTCAAGTGGAGGTAAAGTTCCTAGTGCATACATGCAACTAGTGTTAACTGAGCAGCCAAACAGCGAGTGCACCCTCCCCTGATGCGGGCATTTATTCACTTACAAATAACACGCTTCATGATGGAATTTGATGCTTTGCCATAGGGATAAAATGAAAACCTACTCTCTTTAAAATCATCTTTTATCCAATATCTCTTTATTAAAGTTCATTTTTTCATTAATACCACCGGTACTGTCATTCGTACGAGATTTTTAACACAGGAGAATTGCGGGGATACAAATATAGGAATTTTCACTCACCTACACCAAGCCTTGAGGGAAGGTGTTGTGATGTTGCGTACTTTTCTTGTAATGAAGAATGAACTATTTTCTGCAATGACCTATCAACTCTGTAAAGTGGCAATCTATACGGTGATAACGACATCGTACACACACATATCCCAAAGCGACTTTTCGTAATTCGATTTAAAGCAATACATTCTTACTACATTTATTACCGAATTCTTTCGTTTATTCAGAATTGTCAATTTCTATTATGGACATCAATAGCTATACGACACGTGTTTATACGCTATCACGATAAAATGGCGACTGACTTTCTTCTCATTTATCAGTTCTTGAAAAGGATCTGACATTCTAGTAAACCACCAATCAGACTTTGTTATATCATAATATTATGATAATGACACCGTCACGATTCGGATGATCTAATAACAAGTAGGCCAAGTTCAGGCAAACATGTTACAACGGATCATTTTACTGTAAGGGTCAATGACTGGATTCGAAGGTGAAATTTCCCGCCAGTAATAACATTTCTACTATATAAACTGATTTGTTGTGCTAAAAGTTTCAACGTGTTTAATTTTTGTTTGCTCCAGGTCGTTTCTGGAGTGAGCCTTATCATATTGATGACGACATATTTCTTGTATATTTAGCTCTTTCAGAATACTGTTGCAATATATATATATATATATAACATTTTTGATAACGTTAAAGCGAATGTGCTTTCAAGTGAATATGCAATAATAGTAAAATATAAGCTTGTATCAAGACCTTGCAGTGGGTGTTGAATTTGGTTTGTTTTTGTTGTAGAATCAAGTAAGATAAATAAAAAAAAATTGATCCGAGTTTCGATAAAACAAAGACCCGAGCAAACCGATTCACGTATCATCCAATAGCACCTATAGTAAACCAGGCGGTCGAATGAAAAGTACGTAAATACAGAACGATTCGGACTGTGGTATATTAGACCAATACGATACTCAGACCGACATGAGTTGGACTTTCTCGGGTTGACTTGGTTTGACAAATTCGGAAGTCGTCATTTAGTACAAGGGCTTATTTTTTTAACAAATGATGCCAGTCCTGATATTTTTCAGCAACATGTAGACGCTATACATGCAACGTCACGACTAATTGATCTATGGGCGGCGTGACGTCATTTGTGATCTGGAGTGAGCTTGTAGCATTCAGGGTTATAATAATCTTCTCACATTGATGAGCAATGTTGTGTTTTCCTTAATTTTCAATGTGTTTCTGTACATTGAAGTCAGTAAGGATAAGAGTGATACAAGGAATTTGAAGCTTGTAAAATTTACCCATGCCTGTCATACATTCGCATTACGATGACGTAGGTTACGGAGGAGAAAATAAGTTTTAAGACAGCCAAAAGAGAACTCATTACTGTGAGGTGGTGATGTCACATGTGCTTGCTTCAAGTTCACTTAGGGAAAATGTCACAAATTTATCTCCTGGTATCTCGAGAACGAGATCGGATTTCAGTGCAAATTTCACCAAAATGCATAGATAAAGAACTCTAATATATCGACACTTCGTATACTGAGCCATTGTTTTAACACAGATCTTAACAGACCTCTGAACTAAATTTCATTTCTCTGCCAGACTTCGCCTATAATAGACAACAAACAGATATACATCGTAGTGGAACATACTTTTGACCAATGCCGTTTCCAGTACAGTAACATGAAAATTTTCCAACTTAAAGAACGTGCAAAACATCGGAATCGGATCAGACATTGGCCCTCCGTTATTTAAAAAAATATATCGACCTTTGGACTGGCCGACGTTAGCAATGTTGTTTGAACCTTACTAACCATCAGGAAAATGACTGAAATGTTGTTTCATATATGATTAGTACTAGTAGCACGAAAAAAGTTACGGGGATTTGTGAGCGATTTTTACCTCAAACTTTAACCCCCTCCCCCCCCCCACACACACACACTCTTAATTGTAATTGTCCTTTCGAAATCTTTACCACGAATTATTAGCCAATATAATAAAAAAAATAAAGGAGTTCAACATAAATCGGATAGGAATTCTGTTACATTTCGACTATTTATCAAAAAGATGGCAGCATTTCTTTTCACACCTGTTACGACTGGATACCATTGTCCTTTAAATCCTTCCTGATACTCAATATCTGATTACACTGTAAGGTGAAACAAAGGTCAGTTGTTAAATTTTGATACCGACTCTCTGCGATTATATCTAGTCACGATCCCATGTATTTAACGACCTTTCCAAAACGGTGAGAAAAGTGATATCCATAAAACCAACAGTCAAAAGAGTTTCCGACCTTTTCTTTATCAGATTTACTGCACAACGTGATTGACTACATTGTAGTACTTCAGTCTTTTACTCATTGTTTTGATGCAGGTCTATATCTCTTCACAATGGAGCTATAACTTCATCGTCTGCATATCTTACTCGACTCTTTGTTATTGTCTGGTTCATTGAAATATTTTCACAAAGCATGACTAATTTTAATGTGTTTGCAAAAAGTGTTTCCACAAATCATTTAGCACAAACTGTGTATCAACTGGCATACGAGTTAATCATAAGTGTACAAGGATTAAGACGCTAGGGGCAAATAGCAAGGGAATTATGGCGCAGTTTTTTCGTTGTTTCTTTTTCTTATCTCAATCTGTCACGGAGTTTTACCTGTTGGATGGGATAGTAATTTTATCATCTGCGTATCTCAATCATCTTCGTTCAAAAACCGACTTCAGATCAGTGAGACAGGTCAACTGTAACCAAAGAGGCGGTAAGTTCGAGACGACTCTCTACATAGATTAAATTCATGTTACAAAGTGTGTTTGTCGGAGAAGGGGAACAGGGTTTACAGGTTGATTTCACATGAATATAATTGTACATTCTTGAACACAAAATCCAGATAAGGTTTTAAAAACCTTTCCGGTGTTCAGATGGTAAAATCTTACCAAATGCCCCGCAGTGCAAAGTACAACTAGCGGTCACTAAGTTTCTTATTAAGTAATCCTTCCCGGTCAGGAACCTTGCCACAATACACATCGCGGACATTGACATAGAGTCTCAAGTCATGTGGCCGTAGAGGTTGAAGTTCGTGGTATAAGAGCTTGGCTGTGGTCGAGTGGATAGAGGAAGGAGGGCAGATCATTCGATACAATGATGCTGTAGGAATCGGGGGAAGGATGAAAAGGAGATTAGAGGAACGGGTAGGGGGTCAGGGTTACCACCTCCGGTAAATACAAAAAAAAGTGAGACTTTCATCCAAGACCCATCTAAAAGTCCTCCAAAGTATACAAAAACAACCCGAGCTAAAAGTGTAAGTAAAAACCCAGGCTACAAAGTTACCTTTCAAAGGGAGGGTTTTAGCAAAAATTTAATTTTCATACGTGAAAGAGGAACGAAATCTACACAATTTTTCATTCATATCGGACATGTATTACTCGAGATATCAGCAATTGATGTTACTAAAATTTGTTACTTATGGAGAAGTTATGTCCTTCCTCACATTGATAAGGGATGCTTTGTTTCCTTTGTTTTTTCAGCCTGTTGTGTTTACCTTGAAGTTAATAGGCACAGAACCTCCCATTGGTAATGTAAGTGTGTAATTTTCCCATGCCTCTCATGCAATCACATTCCGATAACATGGGATTGCAAGTTGAGGAGAAAATTGGTTGTAAAGTTTAAAAAAAAAAAACTGCTAATTAATGTGAGGCTATGATGTCATATGTGCTTGCTTCAAGTTCACTTTTTTTGAAAATTTAACAACTTTAACTGCTGATATCTTGAGAACCACACATCGGATTTCAATGGGAATTTCACCAGATTGCTTGGATTAAGTACCTTCTTTAAGTTATCAAAACTTGATTTGAGCTTAGACCCTTCTTATAACGTTGTCTGCCATATCCGCCGAGCCGGCGTTTTAAAAAGACTGATGTACCGACACAGCAAAATTATAAAATGTTGTTGATAGTTTTAGCCACAAACTAGTGTAGCTATCAGCTTGTAAGTAGGCCTATAGGTTAATTACACGGAATATAGCATGCGTAGCGGCTTTTTGGCTTTCGTTTTAGACTGCTCAGGATGTCGTTGTTTTTCTTCAGCTATTGGATAAGAACGAAAACCTTCGTTCACCCCGCGGGCTAAGCGACATACCAAGGTCCTGCAGTGACTTGCACCGTCTGTGTTTATTGGATGCGAACGTAATATGACGGGGTCAGGTTGGCAGGGAAGCTGTAAACCTCGGAAGCCAGTTAGGCGAGGGCCGAGAGGCTGTTTGGGCTTGTTCGTCTCTTAATATTGCCAAATGGCTGAATTTACTTCTAAGAAATCAATAGCTTACATTTCCACCCTCTCAAAATCAAATTCTCTGTTTAAAATAATTTCATTTCCTATTCTACCACAAAATTCATAACACCCATATTATAACAAAAACATATCAAGTGAATTCCTGTAAAGTAATAACCACTTTAGAATTATCGTCCAAAATTGTTAACAGGATGTTCCAAAATTCAGTTTTCAACAGATTAAAATTTATTTTCAGCTAAAAAGCGAAAGCAGTTGCTTCTAAGAACATTCTTACTTGCACAGTTTTTCCGGCGCCCAGTGAGTTTCCCAAAAAGTGAGCAGTAAATAACAGCTGATGGTGCGCCGTGTATGGATAAAATTTCCTAAGGTGAAAAGGACAGCACAAAAATAGCCGAATTCCAAAATTATGCCTGTTCTTCATATGTGCCGTGCGAACAGTGCACTATCGTTGAGTGTCATTGGTACGAGGTGGCCGACAGACGGGAGGACCACACGGGGTGGGGACTTAATCGTCTTTGGTGGGCTCAATTCTAAGAACAGAAAAAGCGAAAGTACCAGAATAAAACAAAAGGACTTGTTTCCATTGTTCTGTGTTGTTAATTCAGACCGACTTCGTGAAAGTAAGTGGCGCTATGTTAAATATCGCTGATTTGAGAGCCTCAAAGTTTTTTCTATATCTGTCTATACCTGTACCTTTTATTCGCTTTTCGTCGTGTAGCTTTTTACTGTTGTTTTCTAAGTTACTGTTTTAAAGTCTTGAAGACTAAAGTTATGCACTTGTATCAGATATGATATCATGTAAAAATAAGCTCGTCAGAAACGTTCTGCCCATTGAAATCGAAAAAGTTTTTGTTGTTATTATGGAAATACAACACTGTACTACAGGTTGCACTGTATACCTTATCTTAAAGGGAGAAGGTAGTCCCCCAAGTTTATTTTCAAAGATTTGCTAACTCTTACAGATCTCCTCTCATTTCTCTCACAAGTATTTTAATAATGTTCCTGTGTAAAAATCATTGAATACTGAGGGTAAACCAATGAGTTATTCTGCATAAATTTAGGAAATAAGTAACAAAAATATTGTCACATGATTGACAGGAGCCATTCCTGAACACGTGTACCGGGGTACACTACTTCAACTAAATTTTCCCTTTAAAATACTTCATTGTAATCTTTGAACACAAGGCTCTCGTGACAGCCATCCAGTTATCTCATCTGAGGTGAAATGTGCGGTACCTCTGTTCTCTCTTTTTCAAGCGACTCCTTTTGTTTCAAAATATCTTGTAAATAGGTGAAAGATCAAATGAGGCTTTCCTAAAGTTGAAAGACTCTTATCTATTCTGAAGAGGTTTATTTTCAATGAATGTTCTATATCACTGAAATTTTTTCACTGTGTACATGCAAAAATTTTTGGTATAGGCTATTAAATTTATCTCTATGTAATAATTACGAATGTGAATGTCTGGTGAAAGTGCACAGGTTGTACCATTATTATTTACGTTCATTGATAGCTAAGTTCGCCTCAAAGACATTCCATTTTTAATGTGTACGAAATTGGCAACGATTCAATTAACTGTTTGGGGGGGGGGGTTGAGGAGTAAGCTGTTAAAGTCTGGAAGTTATCAATCAAACTATGCCTATGTAGTAAATATTAGACGATTTTAGAGATATTCTCAAAGACATTCCATTTCCAATGAGTACGAAACTAGCAAAGATTCAATTAACTATTTGGAGGTGGGTGGGTGGGTGGGTGGGTGGGTGGGTGGGGGCGAAGCTGTTAAAGTCTGGAAGTTATCCGTAAAAACTATCTCTATGTAGTAAACATTAGACGATTTATGGCTCCCGCAAAAAAAAAAAAAAAAAAAAAAACTGACGGAGCTGTGAGGATCAATCGGCAACAACAAGATGTGTGTAAGACAGTAACTTGAGGTTAAAAGGGACTGACAAGGAAATATTACCGATTGCATGCATGGAACACCATAGCTGTTAAGAAAGATTTTTTTGGACTAGGTTGGAAACGATTCTGTGCCACTTCCAAATGCAGTAAACACGGAGCCTAAAGTTAAGCGCCAATCTGAATTTGGGATTTACTGCCCAGACAATCTTGTCCTTTGCAGAGGTTTGCTACCAGTGTATGACGCCGTGGGTACTTTGCACATTAGGCACTGAGCCAGAAGCCAGGCATCAGCAAATCTCTCTTATCAATATTTTTGAAATCCTTAAGGTCCCCTGATCATGAATTCAATTGCTTAAAGTAAATATTTTAGGTCTTACTCTTACAAAATGGTTTCCAAACACAAAATGGCCAAAGATATTTTTTCCAGCCATTTTGGCTGACCTAGATGCCGATAGAAATTTTTAGAAAACTAAGTTTGAATATTTATGGTAACATGAACAGGTATTAATAGCAGTTGTGTCAAAATATTTTTAGTGATTACTTTCTTTATTACGATAACATTTCTTTGCATGACTGGCGGCCGTTTTGCTTTTCGATCATCTTGGTTACTTGGATTCTGACAGAAAAGTTCAGAAAAATGAATTTTGAGTGTTCATCATTATATATGAACAGATATTAACAGCAGTTGTGTCATGAATATTTTAATGATCATTTTCTTGATTAAATTATAACCCTGGCAGCCATTTTGTGCTTCCAAAAACTATTTGGGCCCAAAATTTTCTCGTGTTGTGAAAAAAGTGTACGTTTGTTTTTGCAATCACAAAATGGTAAAGGGGACTAATTTTGTCAAGGAGAAATGTTTAGGGCCAAAAGAAGTGCGCTGGAACAATTTAAGCTGCATGTTGTTTTTTATCACTATTGCGATGGGTTATTGTGGAGGCAAGTGGAAAGTTGGAGTTTGAGTAACTTGAGTAAAAAGTGCTTTTGCTGTAAATATCCTTAACATTCCGACAAATTATCGAAGACATAAAAACAAAGCAATGTGCGCGCTCCAAAAGTGATACGAGGAAAGTGCAGATAGAATTAGGGCACTGGTGGCAACTCCCTGCTCAGTCTCCAGATTCATGACGTCAACAGGTAGGGGACGGGGGATGTCTCCCTCTTCCCCACTTTTAAAAGTGGGGGCATTGTCCTCTTATTCATTTCCAGAACTCTTACAGAAATAATAGGCACATATTTGATTCCATAGCTTGCAATATAGCTGATTCAATGAAATTAAACTCGAAAATGATAGAAACGGACATTTAATGGATTAAAATCGTGGAAAACGCCTCAGGTTACACTAAAAATCATCTGGCCTCCAAATTTTTCCCAGGGACCTTCAGTGAGCCCCGGATCCCTCGCCTCTAGGGTTTCACAAATGCACTTGAAAGATTTTTGGTCAAGGTCATGTCCAACCCCAGCCTCTTCCCACCTTGAGAAGCTGCGGGCGCTCCTGTTCAGATTTTTAAAAGGGGAAGAAATGAAAGCTGGGCAAACTTCTAGTTGTAACACTGTTACTTTTTCAAGGCTGCCATACTATCTTTATATATCATAATAAGGGATCGATATTACTAAATAATTCACTTCCAAGGAAAGCTGCCGTGACACATGAGTGTTCGAGGATTTTCAGGAGACAAGAACGTCGAATGCCTTTTTAATAACGTTATATTTTTTCGTTACGTAGGATTACACTTACATGGAGAAATCGCACAGGAGCTCACAAATGAGAAAAATTGGTCCATGACAGAACCGACAAAGTCCCGCTCACAGGGAGTGAAAAGGGGACGTCAGATTCTAGGTCAAGTCCAATAATCAACGATATTTAATCATTGTTGTGAAAACATTAGTGCGCATACGTGGTACCGTTGCACAGGGGCTGTTCCAAAGTTCGCCTTTTAGAGATGAGGTGGGGGAGCCAAAAGAAAGCAAATGCGTTCTTTGGAGGGCCATCGCCTACCACTGAGGAGGGTATATATCTGCTTATAACGATGCACAAAAACACCTGCGAAGATTCGAAGACGTCCAATAACACGGAGGATAAGGCGTCGATTTCTAAGGATAAAATTCCTTCTATCCCCTTTCCTTTTTACAGGCGTGATTGAACCTACAAACTGAATACTCCTAAGTAAGCTAGGTCTCTCTAACGGGAACCGCTATTTTGTTTTCGAACTTGAAAACAATTCAGTATAGATCAGCTTTTCCAAAAGTTCATTGACCTTGTCCTTGAGAATAGTAAGCATTTTGCAGAAAAGGGTTGAAAGGGTAAATACGCCGTTATTTCTTCTTTCATGTCCAGAGTTACCACTCAAGGTACTGTGAACGAAAATTCAACTTTCAAAACAAACAGACATTTAAGCACTATCAATAACTTATGATGTTTCGTACGGAATCCTGTTTATTTTTGTTGGCACACTTTGGAAAAACATTTACTTACCAGAGTTTCTGTTTCTCTAGATACTCCGAGTGCAAAGAGTTCAACAGTGTAACGACCTGTATAAGGCTAATGCATACTAGTAAGAGACTAGACTATTTAAACTAAAATGTTCGAAGCATAATATTTCCATCAGATACATTTGCCCATTAGTCACCGACTTTTGTGAAACGGAAGGAAAAATGAAAACATCAAAATGACCAAAAAAAATTCAAAATAATTATCATTTTTCTACACACTGAAATTATATTTTTTGTGTAATATATATATATTTTTTTTGCATTGTTATGGCTGAGTGGACCTCTGGTGTTCGCAAGGGCATTAACCTTCATTAAGTCTTCCAAGAAATCCTCCTTTACGCGGGACAAAATGAAAACTTGCTCACCCCTTGTTCTTATGATATAGATATAGATATATTTTTCTCTTCAGAAAAATCAGTGGTTGTCTGGAACAAAAAGTTTATAATTTAATGCTAACCTGACGGCCACCTCGACTCATCCGAAAAGCTCTTGGAGTCTTTTTAAAGAGTTCACTGCTCTAGAATACTTCCCTTAAAACCTGCGATCAACGTTAGAAACATCATAATTTGTTAACGTTTGCGATTCGATGAGGACAGCTGTGATGCTGGTAACCCATTTAGAGTTCAACTTGGTACATCTTAAGTTTTCTTCAAAGTGCATCTTTAGAACTGTTCTTCCAGGAATTGTGACCGAAATGACCTAATTGTAACTAAATTTCGATGATTTGGAGCTAAGGTATGTTTGCTTACATTTTTCTTTCATCTGTTTTTTTTTTCTTACTCATTTAACGCTAGGAAAGGCTTTGTGTATACTTGTAGTTTTTCCTAACTTTTCATAGTGTAAAGGGGTTGGCGGGATTTCGTGCTCATCTGGGTTTATTCATGTTCTGTGTTGAGAAAGGCCTGAATTTTAGAATGATTCTTTTTATTTCTAAGCATCGTACACTCCAAAAGAGAATGGGTGATAGCGGTGTCTGTAAGTGTCTTAGCGGCTTCACAGCAAGTTCTCGGACGTTTTTTAATGACTGGTACGCCATCTTTCACAAGGATAAAATATCCCTCTTACAAAAGTCAAACTTAGGTTTTATGTTTCGGCTTTCATTTTTATTTCATTTTCTTTAACTGTGTGAGTTGTACTGCGTTTTCAGTATCAAAATGCCTGAAGTTAATTTAGCATTAAGAATCTGTAAAGATACTTAAATCTTCCTCTCCAAACGGTCTTATATGTACACATCGCTTACCATGAGCCAATAGGAAGGCATTACACGGGGGTGGGACGGGGGAGAGGTCGAAAGGTATTTGCCTTGAAAACCGCCTGATTGGCCACAGTCAACATTTCGTTTTATTCCGAAAATGCACCTTAGAATCCCTATGCCATTAGCCGGAATTAGTTACTGTCTTAAATTTGATTGCCTATGTTGTAACTACGTGTACTCATTGACTTTTTACAACCCATGAAATGCAGGAATTATTAAATTTACCTTATCATAGTAAAAACTTTGGCATACTTTTTAAGCTCTCACTAGACTTACGTAGTGATTACGTCATTTAAAAAACTTTTCATTGTTTTTCACACTCTAAACAGCTAAACATACCTTGGTTTTAGCCAAAGATCGTGGTCACCAATTATGTAACCATATTCTGGTTAAAACAACCAAAAAATCCATGCTGAATTTCACCAGTGAAATGTTGATTTGTGACAGAGTGTTTCGGCAGTCGTCAATTTAACTAGGAAAATGTTCAGATGGTGGTTTTTATAGGGTGGTATCAGACCTGACCAGATGTATATTCCTCTGAGGGAAACAGATATGTATATCTCTAGCTTTAAATAAGACAAGAGAACTGTGCTTCATTGCAAGTCATTAAGTCTTGCTTATTCCGTAAAAATATTTTTTAAGCTGAAAGGGTGAAAATTTCACATATTCTGTGCAAAGAAAACCTTGCCCTTATTGGAAAACTGATTTTTAACACGATTTAGACGATTCAAAGAAAGTGCTCGTCGATATCCCCTCCGCCCCTTTGGGGGCCACTGCCATCATCCCAACCTAATTGTTTCCTTCTTTAAGATAGTTAAGCACTTAACCTGATATTGCCTGTGCTTGATTATTTTTAGCAAATAATCATATTAATGTACAGGGAATATTATGAATAGCTGTATTACAAAAGCCAACTGTAAAAGGTTTCTGGGTATCATGGAAAGTGGTATATCCCCGTACAAAGAAAAACCACGCCTCCTTAAAATTTCACTGACTGGAGGAGTATTGCTATGAAAATCTAAAATAACCGACTGGAAAAAAATTGGTAGGCTGTGTATGTGGAAAATTCAAAAATTTGTGGAAAGGTTATATATACTTGTTAAAAATCATTACACAAGTATTTTTGGCCCGTATCATGTCGTTCATGCATACTTTGAACTTACTTTGTCACCAGTTTAATGCAAACTTTAGTGTACATGTAGCTTACACCGATTTTTTTACATGGTCAACTGTTTGACTGACTTTCCAATTGAGTCGAAAATCATTTTTTCTGCTTCTCTTTGTACTATCAAGATTGTTTTAGAACTCACGCTTAAACTAAATAAGTCAAAAAGCTAAACAGCTCAAATAAGACATCGTTTTTTACTATAATTATTCAAAGCGGTGTCTGCTTACGGACCAATTAAAAGTGTTATATTGATGAATGTTCACAGGATGCTAAAGAAATTTGGCTCGCTTTGACATAGTTTTCATAATTCACAGCATGCAAGTCCAGCTGACCAGCATGCATGTCAGACACCAAGTTTCAGCAGTACAGGCCTATACTCATTATTATACGTTAGGTTACGGATGTCATTTTGGGTTCTGGTTATCATCGGAACACTTCGCCTATATTTATAGAAACAGTGAAAATTTCAGAGCGATCTTGCACCGTTTCCTAGAAAAGCAAGAGGTTAGACAATGATTTCATTTTCACGGAAATTTTCAGCAGTTAATTTGATCTTGTTTCTAAAAATGTTGCGGATGAAATTGGTAAAATCAAAAAATTAAGGGAAACTCTTTTAAAGCAAAAAGTGTTCAAAATAGTGATTATTTTGTGCTTTTATCCTTATTAAGATGACGCTACAAAAAAGCGAAGTAAACATTTTTAGTTGATATATGAGCTGATGCCATATATACAGGCCGAGAAATATGTATTAATGAAATGAAATGCAGGTCATTCATCAGTCGTATTATGACATTACTAAAAATATCGTTAACGCAAGAAAGCCGGACGTTCCGCCATTATTTTGTACAAAGAGTAAATACTCGAAAAATACTACACCATAGCTGTACAGGACTACTGTCAATTAGGGGGTTGTAAACTATGTAACAGGCTTTATGGAATATTCTGTTTTGGGTTCTGCGACCTGAAGGAGCTATGTCCCCAAATGGGACACTAAGACTACCTTCAGACCTTTAAACATTATGGGTCTGTCATGCGTGGTCCCACGTAAGGCGAGCGGATAAAAGCAGACACTTCATATGATCTTAGCCAAAAGGCTGTTTATCGAGTTGCCTACATAACGGGAAATTCTGGCAAATCACTCTGCCATTTAGGGAATTTATGCTTATTTAAGGAACTCGTGAGTTTAATTTGTAAAACAAAGGGATATAAGCATTTCCATAAAAAGTTAGGTATTTAGCATATTTGAATGAAGAGTAGGCCTACCGTAAGTTTATATATATATATATATATATATATATATATTCTGAAGAAGGGACCGGAGGTCTAAAGCTAAATCTACATGTTTTACCAGTCTTTTCGCTTTCTCCTGTGTTTTTACTGGTTTTGGTGCTTTTATACACAGTGTATATATATACATATATACATATATATATATATATATGTAACCCTTAATGTGATGGTTTTAGTGTAAATTAAATAAAATAAGTCAATTTATTGTAGCTTACTACATGTTTCGTTAACTGCTCAGAAAATTCCGACAGCCTGAAAGTGTTCTAATTATTCGACGACAATGTTAGTTACAGAAAGTGCCGTCATACAGATATTAGGTCGTCATTGGTCAAAAGTTGCCGTGACCATATACATAGCATATTTGGAGCGCCAGTCCTCTCACAAACCTTACTTGCTTGCAATAAATTCCCAATTGTCCACCCGGCTTCCCTCTCCCTTAGCGAATTATGCAGGCTACGACCCCCCCCCCCTCTCTCTCTCTCACTCTCTCTCTCTTGGTTATCATTCAGGGTTCGAAATTAGCACACGCCCGCTGGCCATTTGCGACTGAAAACATCAGGGGGCGAGTGAGAACCCTCCTCTTGGTAGTCCGGGTGGCGAGTTAAAAAATCTGACTACCTCCTAGCTATCCAAAGTTAAACATTATAATTTTATCACAACGCACAATCAGACCTATTTATCACTGAAATGATCTTAGTTCCAGCTCAAATATATACCAATTACCACGATTAGTTTCGTTATTTACTACTTATTTTTTATTCCTTGCCGAAGGCAGAAGGAATCTATGCGATGGTGATGTCGTGTGTGTGTATGTATGTGTGTGTATGTGACGCCCCTTGTAAACACGATATCTCAAGAGAGCAATAACCGACACTTCATATTTAGTATGTAGATTTGTCGTGTTGAGAGGGAAACCCTATTGTTTTTGGTGGAGGTCAAAGGGCATTTGCAGTCACCAGAGGTCAAAAACCGAAAACAGTGTAAACACCATATCTGGAGATGGCAATGACCGATACTCTTCATATCTGGTTTATAGATTTGTCATGTTGAGAGGAAGAACCTTCTTGTTTTTGGTGGCGGTCAAAGTTAATTTGAGGTCACCAGAGATCAAAAACCGAAAACCTTGTAAACAAGGTATCTAGAGATAGCAACGACCGACACTTTTAATATTTGGCATATAGATTTGTCATGTTGAGAGGGAGAAACCTATTGTCTTTTGGTGGAGGTCAAATGTCATTGAGGTCACCATAGGTCAAAAACCGAAAATATTTTAAACACGATATCTGGAGATAGCAATGACCGATACTCTTCATATTTGGTATATAGATTTGTCATGTTGAGAGAGAGAAGCCTATCATCTTTGCTGGAGGTCAAAGGTCATTTGAGGTCACCAGAGGTCAAAAACCGAAAACATTGTAAACACGATATCTCAAGTTAGCAATGACTGACACTCTTCATTTTTGGTATATAGATTCGTCATGTTGAGAGAAAGAACCCTATTGTTTGTGGTGGAGGTCAAAGGTCATTTGAGGTCACCAGAGGTCAAAAACCGAAAACCTTGTAAACACGATATCTCAAGTTAGCAATGACCGCTACTTTTCATATGTGGTATATAGATTTATCATCTTCAGGGGAAGAATCCTATTGTCTTTTGTGGAGGTCAAAGGTCATTTGAGGTCACCAGAGGTCAAAAACCCGAAAACTTTGTAAACACGATATTTTGAGATAGCAATGACCAATACTCTTCATATTTGGTATATAGATTTTTCATGCTGAGAGGGAGAACCCTATCGTCTTTGTCGGAGGTCAAAGGTAATTTGAGGTCAAAAACCGAAAACTTTGAAAAACAATATCTAGAGATAGCAATGACCGACACTCTTCATATTTGGTATATAGATTTGCCATGTTGAGAGGAAGAACCCTCGTGTTTTCGCTGGAGGTCAAAGTCATTTGAGGTCACCAGAAGTCAAAAACCGAAAACATTGTAAACACGATATCTGGAGATAGCAATGACTGACACTCTTCATTTTGGTGTATAGATTCGTCATGTTGAGAGAAAGAACCCTATTGTTTGTGGTGGAGGTCAAAGGTAATTTGAGGTCACCAGAGGTCAAAAACCGAAAACCTTGTAAACACGATATTTTGAGATAGCAATGACCAATACTCTTCGTATTTAGTACATAGATTTGTCATATTGAGAGGGAGAACCCTATCGTCTTTGCTGGAGGTCAAAGGTCATTTGAGGTCACCAGAGGTAAAAAAGTGAAAACCTTGTAAACACGATATCTCAAGTTAGCAATGACCGATACTTTTCATATGTGTTATATAGATTTGTCATGTTGAGAGGAAAACCCCTATTGTTTTGATGAAGGTCAAAGGTCATTTGAGGTCACCAGTGGTCAAAAATGGAAAACTTTGTAAACACGATATCTTAAGATAGGAAATTTGGATAAATTTCACACTTGGTATGTACACATGCATTATGGTGAGAAGTAGAACCCTTTTGTTTTTGATGGAGGTCAAAGATCATCTGGGGTCACGGGAGATCAAAATCTGGAAACCTTGTTTACATGATATCTTAAGGTAAAAAGCTTGGATAGATTTCATTCTTGGTACATGGATGCTTTATGGTTCAAGGAAGAACCTTTTTGCTTTTAGTGAGGTCAAAGTTCATCTGGGGTCAAAAAAAGTCAAAGCAAAATTTCCCAAGAACCTTTAAGAAAATCCCAACATTTTCTACGGCAAGGAATCACGAGGCCTTTTGGCTTCTGGTCCCATTGAGGATATTGCAGTCCTTACGCACCGATGTGACGGACTGTACATATGACATCATTCTCAACATACTTTATCCGTTTTTATATTTCCGAACTCCCTTAATTAGTGTATTCTACTAATTTAAAAGGATATCTGCATCCCCCTTCGTGTTGCCTGTCAAATATTGTTGTTCAACAATGAATAAAACAAATTTTTATTTCGCTTTTTGAATATGAAAATGGGCGTGCTAGTGAAAATAGCTTGCGATCTACCCTGAATTTTGATCACTAGTCCGG
>WURT03496775.1:0-12858 GCA_009936505.3 Holothuria glaberrima | reverse complement strand
TGTCAAAATAATAGAATATTTGGAACTTGCCCTTGTGAGACAACTTGTGCAAACCCTCAGTTCTGTGGGTCTTGTACCCAGGGTCAACCTTGCTTCTGTCCAAGTGGATTTTACCTGCAAGATTCAAATTGTGTTCCACCTGAGGAATGTGGATGTTTTACGAACGGAATGATAATACAGGTTTGTATGTTTTTCAATGTAAATTCCACTCTATTTATATTTGCAGGCGTATAGGTTATGTGTTTATACCTATTTCTGTCACGATGGCTGTACTCCAGCCATTTTGCCTCCTGTCTTAGATTTTATGCATTCACTTATAAAATGTCGTGATATTATTTGTTCTAATTTTCATTAAAAAAAGGAAGGGCAGACGTATACGTCCCCAGGTTGCACAAGAATGTGTACTTGTACCAATGGTCAACTTGTCTGCAATAACAACTACCAGTGTAGTCCAAACGCAGTTTGTGAAACAAGAAATAACGTCCGTCGCTGTTACTGTAATCCAGGTTACGAGGGTGATGGTGTTACCTGTTGTCAAGGGAATAGAATACGTGGAACATGCCCTTGTGAAACAACTTGTTCAAACCCCCAAGTCTGTGGATCCTGTTCTCAGAATCAACCTTGCTATTGTCCAAGTGGATTTTTCATCCAAGGACAAGATTGCGTACCTCAAGAGGACTGCGGTTGCTACATTAAGGGCATCATCGTACCGGTTAGTTGACTCATTTATTTTATGTAATTTTCTTTACTTGTTTACAGTTGTAAAAGTGTTTTGAGTTTGAGATTATCTTTCCAATTTCAGTTTATGTCAATACTTGTTTGCATTATATAACCTCGTTGATATGTCTCTTTTGGGAGGAGAAAGTACTTACTATTTCTGTAACCAGTCTGAATGAAACCTTTCTGCACCCAAGCTAGTGGTGGACCACGCCCACATTTTATTCCATCTTATCTCATTTTTGTTAGTTTTGTTTGTGGCCCTATCTGGAGTAGCTGATTATAACTTTCCAGTATTTTATGATAGAAATGAAACGAACGCATTGTATATTTGTTCGATAATGTCTAGTTGATGATATAGGCTAATCGTTAATAAATAACCTTAGTGAATACAATGAAGTAGAACAGAGTAACCACTCTGTAATTTTTGTAATTATTTATTGTTTGAAATATCAGGAAGGAGAAACTCATGTGAACAGCGACTGTACTCAGCATTACACCTGCAACAATAACCAACTCGACCATGATCCTACCTACCAATGCAGCCCCAACGCAGCATGCATAGTTGACAACGGTGTACGGCGATGTGTATGCAACGATGGCTTCTCAGGTGACGGTCAAACGTGTGCTGCATTTACAGATTGTTACGATGCATATCAAGCTGGTCAAACAGTGGATGGCATCTATACCATACTTCCGACAGGATGGCAAGGATCGTCATTCGAAGTCTTCTGTAATATGACTTTCGGTGATGGAGGATGGACTGTAAGTCGTTAACAACTTTGATAGGATTCAAGTTTGAATTTTCTGGATAGTATTAAACGATAGTTATTGCAAAAAATGATTTTCAAACTTCATGTTAAAGCATCCATGTAGCTAAAGGTAATCTCTGTGTAGAGGAGCAGATATACAACTAACATTCTCATACAAATGATGGTTGAAGAACGTGGTTTATATGACAAGCCTTGTGCTTTCTGAGTATATCAACGGACAGACGGATCCTTTCTTACCTTTTGCATGTTTCGTTTTACGACTCTTGTTTCCTATGGGAGAAAAGAATTTGTAACAGATATACTAAACTAGCTAAGATTTACATCCCTTTAGGTCTTCCAACGACGTACTGATGGTTTGACAGATTTTTATCAAAACTGGGAAGAATACAAGCAAGGATTCGGTACACTGGATCAAGCAAACGACTTCTGGCTTGGAAATGAACAACTCCACTTCATAACAGATCAGAAGGATTATATCTTACGTATTGACTTTGTGGACTCTAGTGATCGACAGTTTTACGAAGAATATAGAACATTCAAGATCGGTGATGAAAGTGACAAGTACCGACTGAGTTATGGTTCTTTTAATGACGGTAACACAGGTTTGTTCACACTGTAATCATTGTGTTTTTTCTGCTTTACTTTAACATCTAAAAGTAAACATTTTTCCAAGCATGTACGAAAGCTACCTCATAGGGTGGGAAGGCATGCGAATACACTGCCGCAAAGTTTTAAAATTATACGAGTAGCGTACAAGACCAGACATCTCCTATGGGAAACAAAACGTTTATCTACACAAACGTTATGATCAGTGCATAATTGAACTGTCACTGTCCAAAAATTATCGTAAAAAATGCGTATGTCTGACTTTTTACGCTACATACTTTCGTAGTGTCTAAAGGTAAACGTTTATTAAAATGACCACCAGAGTACATGTTACCCGCAAACAGGCCGAGTTTTTACGATACTTGACACTGTTCAATATTTTTATGTACAGAAAATGCATGACGTTTAACACTTTGCCTAAATAAACAAGAGGATTACGTTACAGTTTGGATTGCCACACCAGAGATTTCCAACAGCTTTACTGATGCATTTAGGCGTTAAACATAAATAACACATCGTCTCACATTAGAATTCCTTGGACGTTTACATGTCGTTTATTACTGAACCAGATTCATACTTAAAAGTTTACTTAAATTTTAAAACTTCAATGAACATCTATCTGTCTAAATCTCCACGGAACATTTGTATGCTGAGCAAGAGATGTTGAAGTTTATTCACTCAATCAAGTTGATAGAATACACAATAATTATAGACTGGAATGTCACTCTTAAACTTCTCGTATTTTCATCTTTGTTTTTGGAAAAGCCAAAAGAGCTTGTACGAAAATGTGACCACCGTCTTATTGTTACTTGCAACGCAAACAATTTCCATACAATTACCTATGCAAGGAAATAGTAATTGTTTCAAAAGGAAACAAACCAACCAACACAAAAGTGAATGTCAGTAGTACAAAAGGTACATTACAACGCTATGAGCCAGCCTCTATTTCAAATGAGGTGAAATTCTCTAACATTTGAGTTAGAATTGCAATAAGATATAAAGATAGGTACTGATTGGATAAGAGATACGAATATTCGTGCTGTTCTAGGTTTAAGTTAAACTTTACAGTGGTAAAAAATACACAATTACGGTATTATATTATTAATATAATATATTATATTATTATTTATTTACGTAGCAAAATGGAGTGAAGTCCTAAAGTCCTAAGTTGGATAACAGGGATGTACACTCATGTGAAACACACCTTTGATATGATCACCCAATAGTTAGAACTAATTTCAATGAATTTTATTCTCCTAGTTCTGTGATGGATAGACAACTACTCTGCAAAATTGCTTGAAATGTAAAACTAAATGAAGCTTAAATGCAAGAAATTTCTTCTATGATATACTTGAAAAATAAATCAAGGCTACTGGATCTGAAGCTCCGTTTTTAAAAGCAACGACTAATTTAGGCGGTAACTTGCTTGACTGTAATTCCTATGAACAAATAGAAAATTGACTTGCAAAGGATTGAACATTACAAAGTTAAAGGTTTTGGCCATCCTTACAGCTTTTTCAAGATTTAAAAAAAAATTGATTAGTAGTTGTTTGAATAACCACCCTCATGTGTATGCAGTACTGTAACTTGGCTCTTTTCTTTTATCAACACAGGTTATAGTGATGGTTATCTGTATTATAACAACGGCGAACAGTTCAGCACGTTTGACATGGACAACGACCAATGCAACGACCACAACTTTGCAGAAAGACACAGAGGAGGCTGGTGGTACTGGAATTATTATTGTGGTTATTGCTATAGTAGCTATTGCTATTATTTTGAATACGGGAGCAGCGGCTGCTATACATATGGTACTGTTACGAACCTGAACGGTGACTACAACGGAGGCAATGGAGAGAACATATTTTACTGGACTTATTATGGTGATGATTGCAACCACAAGTTTGCCGAAATGAAAATTCGCCCATTAAACACATAGTGCACCAGATTTATCTCTGCAAGTTCGACTTAGGCTACCTTTTGAATGAATGACATAGCCTATGAATTAACATTTCGTGCATTATTTATCTGTGGGCCTATTCGTTTATGTTTAATGTAAATAAATTGGCAATGGGTCGATTCACGCGATGTTACACGATGTATGATCTCCACAAGGCTAACTTATTTGTTAAACCATTATGGAAACGTAAAAAAATATAATTACAAGGAAATTGCTTCTCCGTGGAATTTACTTTCTGCCTTTTGCTTTATGTGGGCGTGTAATGAGCCGACGTTGGGTAGTTCACACAACGCCCATAGACTGGTTAACTTTTTTATTACATTATATTTTGGAAGGTCTAAAGAAGAAAGGGTTAAACCAGGGGTGGGCAACCTTTGGCCGGCGGGTCACATACAGCCCATCAGAGATTTTTTGCGGCCCGCGAGATGTCTCAAAGAAAAGAGAAAAATCAGTCTATTTTACACCATCACAACAAACGAGCTAGCAGCTTTGCTTAGATCGTTACTAATGACGTTCCTCAACATGCGTATCACCACTATTCTCTTGTGATCAGCTGAATGTCAAAATTTTGCAGTAATTTTCCCTTTAAAATTTGTCCACAACAATGCACCAAATTGCATCAGAGGACCCAAAATATCCAAAAAAATTCCAACGGGCTTAGAAAAATAAAAACAATGCAGTAATTTACCTTAAAATTTGTCCAAAATGATGCACCAGATTGCATCTAAGGACCCTCAAATATCCAAAACATTTTCCAAAGTGGAGGGGCACATCCCCTCCTCTTTGATCCCCCCTCCCGGAAATAGCAATGCGGCAAATTTTCCCATCTGTTCTTCAAGATGTAGTAGCAGACGATGCACCTGTGCTTATTTCTTTTTAAGTTATTAAATTATCAAGAAAAACACACTAAAGAGCTTACTTTTGGCAACTAGTAGGGTTCAAGAAAACGTTTTCAATTGATCTTCATCTAAAATCACCCCTGCTTTGTCATACCCGTTAAACTCCCCGAAAAAACTGAAAAATTTCCCTGGCGGAGGGCAGCTTTCCCCAATAGGAGAGGGACAAACCCCTCCTTCATCTTTGAACTCAGCATCGAGACACTTTAAGCGTCTTACAAGATATGTAACCATTATACCGAATCTGAATTAAGAATCTTCTAAGCGTAGTACAAAGAAAATAGAACTTCGCATCGATGCAATTTCGTGTTTTCCCAGAATAACGTCTATACACGGAAAGAAGTACTAATGGAACCTTTACCATTGAATAGGGCAATGCTAGTCAAACAAACATGAATAACTTATCATATTTCTCATGATTCCCACTTTCCACGTCACACAAGGTAAGCATAGCTTGTTTTTATTCATGATGTAAGTGCAACAACAATAAATTTCTTGTAAAGTTGTCAATGTTTGATGGGCTTTGATCGGAAGAGCGATTTGTGGTAATTTTGTTGTTGTTGTTGTTGTTGTTTTTTTTTTAACTTTTAATAGGTAGGTATTGACATTAGAATTTCCACAGACCTGCAAGTATCAATGAAGACGCAATATTAAATTTTGTTCTCTTGACCGTGATGAAAGTTTGTAATTTCATGATTCATGTCCTCGTAATTTGTTCTCAATATTAGGGGCGGGGAGCATGCATGACCCCATTTTCAAATCATTTACAGTGTGTTAATCAACGTCAATGGGCGATTTTTCAAACATTAGAGGACAATCATGTCCACCTGTCCCCGGGATCGCCGCCCACGCCCTTGACCATAACCAGAGACACGTCACTCTAAATTTTTATTCTATTTGATGATATTGTATACCCACACAAGAATTCTGGCAGAGTCTGAAGGTGATCATAACTAATAATCGTAGTTTAGTTAGTCCTCAACGTGTGTTAAAATGAAGCACGATAACTACACCTTCCAAAGAATACTTTACTAGATTGAATGAAGTATAAATAAAGCATTTTAAATATGAAAGCCTTTCACAAAAGCTAGAAGCATTATTTCAGTTGACAATGGGTGGGCCTTCAATCCATTATGATGAATATCGTGAGTGCCAAAATTTTCTTGGTTCTACTAGTTGATGCATTTACTTATTGGGTCCAAGAACCAACGAGGCAACTGAAATTTTAATACAAAAGTTTACAAGGCTGTGTGTACAGACGAAAGGTTCTCATAGAAACAACACATATCAGTATGTACGTATTCCTTAAGAATGTTATTGAAGCAGACCCAGGGAGTAGCGAAGGGGAGCAAAGGAAGCGACAGCCCGCCTCCTAAAGAAAATCTTTCTTATTTTTTATTATTTAAATCGCTACTTTGAAGTAAAAATGGACATCTTTTACATGTCAAGTAAAATGTGTGAAGCATTACAAAACTATCTTCAAAATGCGATTGTGGTTTGTTTGTGTGGCTCTATCATGGTTTGTAGCCTGACAAATTGGGACAAAGTCCACTCTAAAAAAGTTCGATTCAAACTGAACCAGAAACTGATAAAATAGGCGGCACCTGACCGAAATGGGATCAAACATTTGAATAGCATTGGTTCAGCAGCTAAATATTTTTGGGCAAAGGGAACCAAATCTAGTCAAATATGACCATATTTTGGTGCTTTCGCATTTTGATAAATCTATTCAAATTTGAATCCGGCGTTTTATAGCGTGAAATCTCTCAAAGAATCTAATCCTTCTTTATCACTTCATCCTTGAAATCTCTCAAAGAATCTAATCCTTCTTTATCACTTCATCTTCCAGCACGAAAGAACATTTATCAAATTTTTTGTTATAGTCCAGCAGAATCTTTGATGAACCTGGAAATTTTGTATATAGTTTTTTCGTTGAATGATTTTTATAGTTTGAAGCGTCCTCTTTCAGAATCTGCCGGGTGACATTGCGTCACCCTTGAGCGTTTTGAGAAATCCAAGACGGCTTCCAAAATGGCATATGGACAGACTGTAGGCTTAGATGTGTTAAAACTATTTTTACGGATTATTTTCCTTATCAATATAAAATATTGTAATTATAACACTGGCGGCCATGCTTCTTCCGCCATTTTGGTTGACCTGAATTCCTCCAAAAATGTTTCAAAAATACTTTTGATATATTTGGCTTTAAATATGGCCAAATATAAAAGGCAACTGTGACAATTATATTTTTAAGGATTTTTTTTCGCTATTATTATAATACGTTGAAATTTTAACATTAGCGGCCATTTTGCTATTTCCGCCATCTTGGTCGACCCGGATCCTGCTAGAAATATCCAGAAAAATACTTTAAGAATATTTACAATAGAATATGAGCACAGATTAGGTTAATAAATGTCAAAAGTATTTTTAATGATTATTTTTCCTATTATTAGTATACTATGCATAATTATTGCATTAGGGGCCATTTTGCTTTTCCGCCATCTTGATTGACCTAGATTGTGCAAAACATGTCCAGAAAAATACCTTCTGAATATTTATTTCAGGAGAGGGACAGACTTTAGGTTTAAATGTGTTGAAAATATTTTAAAGATTATTTTCCCCTATTATATAGTAGATTTTGGCAGCCATTTTGAAAAAGCGCCCTCACGAAAAAGTCCCCAGGTAACAGCCTTTTTATCATATACCGGTATTCTTATTAATCACGAAAAGCTGGTCTAGAAAAAAACACATGAGAATTTCTCTCTCTCTCCAAGTGGCACCTTCCTCAACTATTACCTGGACTAAATGGAGTTATGGGGGCAACTACATGTAATTGCAGCCAAAAGGGCCGCCATCTTGAATTTATTGTCACTTGATTCCCAAAACGTCCGCAATTGGCTTAAATGGATTTCTTGACCCCAAAAACATACCAATGGACACCAAAATTACCATCCACGGCTGAATAGAAGCTGAGTTACGGAGGAAAATATCTTATCTTGGATTTCTCAAAACGCGGTGTCACCCGGCAGATTCTGAAAGAGGACGCTTCAAACTATAGAAATCATCCAACAACAAAACTATATACAAAATTTCCAGATTAGTCGAAAAAATCCACTTCCTCTGCCGGACTATTAGCGTAATAAACGCGCAAGACTAGCAGTCTCTTTTGTTTATTTGTTGATTTGCGTTTTTTTTTTCTTTTGTTTATGAAAAATTTGTAAATAACCCTTTAAATACTGGTATACAAAAGCCAGCAAAAACATAGTAGTAAAACGAGTATTCCCAAAGTTACTCCCACTGTTTTTTTTTTTTAAATGAGATAGCCTGGTCAAAGACTTGCAGTATACAAGTCAAGCTGCTTGCAGAAAAAATTGTACGCCATCGATTACTAAAGGTAATTGAAAAAAACAAGTGTGAGCCCAATCGGGACATTATCCAATATAACATAACACAAGGATGGCGTTGGAGTCCAATTGTTTTAGAAAGATCTTCTTGGTGTAGAACTAGCGAGTTGTCAAAAATGTTTCATGGTGTTCCCCACCCTAAGAGAATTTAAAAGCAGAAGTGGTATATTTTGTCAATTTTGTGTTTACAGTGGAAACAACTCAGTGTGAAAGATTGTTTTTAAGGGAGAGGGAGTTGCGCCCGTTATGCCTGACTCCTGGCTGCCCGTAAGTCTGGCAACCTCATAGTGTAATTGGCTTTTGAGCATGAAATTGAATTTTTTATCATTACAAAACACGCAATCCAAGGAGTTGAATACGTGCCCCATTTAGAACATTCGACTATAAATAAATCGATGTAGGCATCATTTTTTTTATTTTTGGGGGAGCTGCCTCCTACCCTTACATGTGTCTTTGCTACGGGCTTGACCTATACTTAACAAACAGGGATGAAAAGCAATATTCCATAGTTTGAAAGAAAATGCATTGAAAACGCTACTAGTTAACTTTCTATTTAGTTACCTGAGCAACCAGCCAAGCATCAAGGAAATATTTTGTTATATTGCCTCAAATTTTGCCTGATCTCTAATACCGGTAAACCCTCACATTCTTGCTTCATAACATGGACCCCTTAGATATATGCATTGTTAGCTTATGCATCGACTATAAAGAGCATAACAGTTGATTACTAGGGAGGTGTAATGGGATATCACAAATGACGTGCCGTAAGTGTGAGGGCGCTTTTACTGGTCGTCAGTCATCACACACAGGCACCTCTGCAATATCCACAAAAACTTTCTGAAAAGGATAAGAAAAATCAATACTTTGTAAGGGTGCTCTATAGTGTGGGGTAGCAGTCCTTCTAGTCTCACATGGGTACCATTGATTACAGAACGTCTCAATGTCCTTGATCATTAAAGGCCAATAACAAAGTTCTAGAGCCCTCTTGAGAGTTCTTTCCACACCAAAGTGCCCAGACAGGGGATTCCCGTGCACGTAATTAAGCACCGGTGGAATAAGGTCCTTTGGTATAATGACCTGATAAGTAATTGGTTTTCCAGGTTTGTTTTTAAATTTCCTGTATAAAATTTCGTCTTTTATCTCTAATTTTGGAAATTGACTCCATAACTTTCTCAGGGTTTTAGTTTTTCCCTTATTTCTCTTCCGCCTGGTTTACTGTTATTTTCAACCAATAATCTAACTTCACGTAGTACCGCAACCCTCTCTTGTTCAAACTGTAAATCAAACTGGGCCAATTCTTGTTTTCTTTTTGGGGAGGGGGATTTACATCACCCACTGTGGCAGTTCCACCATCTTTACATTGCTTTTGCATTCCTCCAGAATCTACTGTACCAGTGGGTTGACCTGTATCATTCTGTTCTTCGTTTTCCCCATTATTAGAAGATACATGGAGACATTGGTTTACAGCTTGTAAAGTTTCGTTTGTATGCCTTTTCCCAATGTGATTACCGTTTGAAATACCATCAACTGTTTGGAAACCCTTTTCACATATACCAGATTCCTTTTCATGTTTTGAGATTCTTGAATTATGGATATCATTATCGTTTTCTACCTCTATCTGATTTTCATTTGTTGGCCTTCTTGACAGAGCATCTGCATTTCCATGTTTCTCGTTCTTTTTGTACATTATGTCAAAGCTAAATGGTTCTTACTCTAAGGCCTTTCTCGTCCGGCGTCCGGTGACGTCATCCTCCAGTGACAATCTTTTAAGGCCTAACAGGGTTTGTGGTCAGTAGTAATCGTAAAAGACTTACCTTTGAGATAGTGTGGAAAGTACGTTACCGCCCATACGACAGCGAACATCTCCCTGTCAAAGGTTGACCACCTTTTTTCGGTCTTCGTGAGTGTGAGTCTTGCTTACACGACGACTCTGTCCTTCCCGTCCTGCACCTGGGATAAAACTGCTCCAATGGCTATATTCGATGCATCTGTAGATAGTGTGAAATGCTTGCTGAAATCTGGAAAATGCAAGTATACGAGGAGATGTTAGAGCAGTTTTAAGAAATTCAAATGGTTGTTCTACCTGATCATCCCAGACGAACGGAACATCCTATTGTGTCAGTCGTTGAAGAGGGGCGGCGTAGAACTCATATTTGTGTACAAACCGTCTGTAATAGGAGCATAGTCCTAAAAATGCTCTCACTTCCGTTGCATTCCTTAGCCTAGGCTTCTTTTTAACCTTTTCAATCTTCTTCAAGTCAGGTGAAATGCCGTCTTTAGAGACAATTTGGCCTGGAAAGTCAACCTTTTTCTTGAATAAGTGGCACTTTTCTGGTTTGAGTTTCAGACCCGCATCTACAAGACGTGTGAAAAAGTTTCTTCCCATTATAATGATGTCATCTAGATATACCAGGCATTTTGACCAGTGAATACCATGTTAAACGAGTTCCATCAATCTTTGAAATGTAGGCAGTAAATTTACAAGCCCCATCGGTAGGACATTGAATTCATAGAGCCTAGTACCTGTATTAAACGCAGTTTTCACGGTCTTCTGGGGCAACCTCAATTTGCCAATAGCCACATATCAGGTCAACGGTACTGAAATAGACTGATCCTTCTAATGCATCTATTGTATCATCGGTTCGTGGCAGTTGGTGGGCATCCCGGAGAGAATTTAGTTTTCTGTAATCGACACAAAATCTATATTTGCCATCTTTTTTCTTTACCATCACGATTGGGGATGACCATGGACTGCATGATTCGGAGATGAGATCATCTTGTAGTAATTTGTCTACCTGTCTCTGGATTTCTTGTTTCATTGCCAGGGAAGTCCGATATGCCCTCTGATGAATTGGTGGGTGGTTCTCTGTCCGTATTCTGTGTTGAATCAGACGAGTTCTCCCGATGTCTCTATCGTTGTTGCTAAAGACTGCCTGGTGCTTCTGTTAGAATTTATTCACCTGTGTTCGTTGTTCTTCCGTCAGGTCTGCACCTTCTATATCTACTAGTGATGATAAATATTCATAGTAAGAAGGGTGTGTTACATCATTACAGAAAGTCCTCGTGTTACCATCATTTTGGATGAAATACTCCTCTTCAGGCCTACCGCAAATTGAGAAAAATTGTGCAATTCTGGTCCCCCTTTGTACTCTTACATCATATGAGTTCGGATTCATTACCCTGGCAGTAGCAATACCTTTCTCAACTTTGCAATGCTAACATCTGTATCATTCGTAAAGTCAGGCTCCAGCAAGCCAACGTATGTATGTGGAGTCTCGCCGATGGCGGGTGGACAAAGTTGTACCTCAATGTTAGCCTCTGATTTTGCTGGAATTTGTTGAACTACAGCATGCGACAGCCTAACAGCAAAGAGGGGTATTTGCTTTATCTTTGAGTAAGGGTATGTCCTCACCCCATAGAATTAACTTCCCTTCTGGTATGTTGATATTTGCAGCATTTCGTTGAAGGAAATCCCATCCTAGTAATACTCCTTTAATGGTATTCCTTGAGACTTGAAAATCATGTCTTACATTGACTCTATTAATTCTTACATTCGCTGTTAATTTACCTAAGCATTCTATAGTGTCCCCTGTAAAGGACTTAGCAGGTTGAAATAATTTGTCGATTGGTTTTCTATTAAGTTCTGGGACTTTTGCTTTCATCACTTCACTAATAAAACTTATAACAGAGCCAGTGTCTATTAATGCCATAACTTCATTTCCTACGAGTACGATGTTCACATACGCTGAGGGTAAATCACTGTTCTTTACTGTATAATTTCTTAAATCCCTTGTTGATTTTTCCTGTGAAATGTTCTTTGGAATCACATCAACATTTTTGGATGGGTCTTACTTTTAATAGTTGGGGGTCGGCCCTCCTCGCCAACTACGTCTAGTTTCCCTGGTTGTATTGCTTTTAGCTGTTGGGTTCTTCATTGGTTAGTTGAAATCGTACTGAATTATTGCTCCCAGTGCTCTGCTTACGTATGAGAGAATACTTGTATCTGTCGTAGTATCTTGACCCATCCCGATAACTTGGTGACTGATTTCTGTCACGGTAATGGGGTGAATAATGTCTATCCCGATAATTTGGTGAGGGGTTTGTTTATGGGTATCTTCTATTATGACGGAAGGGTGATCTACTGGGGAGATAAAAATGTTCATACTCACTCCATTCTGGGTATCCTAGCTCCGAAGAACCTCTGGCAGGACTTGGTGATGGCTACGGGGTCTCCGTCTGGAATATTCCTGACGCTCAAGCATGGGCTCAATTCTGGAAATTCTCGCCTCGTTTCCATCAATTTGCTTCCATAATTTTGAACGTCTACATTAAGAGCTTCAAATTTATCACTTAAAGGTCAGAAGCAGTCCCCCCATGAAGCCCAAAATGGTATACTGCCACCACTAAAAAGTTACTCATAACTAAGCCTACTTTAACAGAGATACCAAAATATAAACAAAGTAGCCTACATTCCTACAGCCTTTGAAGAGTCAGTCATCAAG
>WURT03496664.1:10366-21776 GCA_009936505.3 Holothuria glaberrima | reverse complement strand
CCTACTAGAACAAATACTAAGCACCTTTTTTGGAATACTTACGTGTTTAGAGAATGTTTGGGTATGAATTTCTTTCTTTATAAAATCAATCGTATGCCATTGTCTACTTTTATCTATCTTTCAATACTAATTGTATCCACCATAATTTTGGCAAATCAAAATGTAAGGATTCGGAAGAAGTCCACAACCCCACGACTTGGAACCTAAGTTAAACTGGAAATATACAAACTGAGTCGAACATAGTATTTCTGTGTGGAAAATTCGTATTTAAATAGCGTTATTTAATCTTCTTATGTTATCCCGAATGCTATATGATAGCTCATAAATTCATTTTTCACAGCGTCTATTTAATGTTAGTTTTTGGATTTTTACTATCATCTGTTGATTGCGTGCCAACACGATGCACAAGGTCATTAAATAACTTAAAAGATAATTTAAAGTAAGAACATTTCTAGCTCCGATTTGTCAATACACTCACAAAGAAATGTCCAATAACAGATGGTAGAATGAACAGCCGAATAGGAAGGCGAGTAATTGTATTTTTACATTTGCACAGTTGCAGAAACTAGTGACGAGAATGTAATAATACGAATAATCAACTATAGCGAAACTACACGCATTTACAAAAAAAGTATTAAAGATGTTCGTGTGGCGTGGTCAAGACAAGAAAGCCAAAAACTGTCAACAACAAAATCATTCCGAGATTGGTCAAACTGCTTAAAACGTGAAATCAAACTAATAAAAAAACGTGACAACGAGCGATAAAAACGTGTCGCCTAGGGTTGATTTCACAGATTGGCACGCTTCAATAATTTGGTAATAGGAATAACATTATAAGCTGTTGCCACTCTTCCTAGTAGTGTTGATTAATTAGAGCACTTAAATGTTAAAGGAGTAAAGAAGACTTTATCCTGAAAGAAACGGTACAAATGGAGTACTTAAACTTACATTAATGTATAAAACTCTTAGGTCAGTGATTTCAAATCATGTCGTGATCTCCTTTTACATCGTTAAGATCTCAAAGACGCAAAACTATTAACATATGTATATATACATATATATATATATACATATATATATATATACATATACGGTAACGGAAAAACTGTAAAACAACAGTGCTACAGAATAGAATGGCTGAATCTAGGAAGAGATACAAAATAGCAGAAGGCTTAAAATACGGTAAATGAAACAGCCAAAATTTGTTTTTGCAGAGCTTTCGAGCAATACTAGCTCTTCTTCAGTGCAGGGTTATATTAATAGCACTCTCGTTAACTTTTTTATCGGGTATCATACTGCTTTGTCATTGCTTTGATCATTTACGATATGAAATATAACCGCGATGCATTTCTTGAAGAAGAACGCATAAACTTACTTCTACCCAATTGACTTCCAGCTACCTAGTCTCGCCCTTTCCCGCCTTTTATGGTAATTTTCAAATTACACATATGTACATTTCCCAAGTTGTCGATGTTATTCTTGCTTTGTTTATACTGATTTTTCTTAAACCTGTCTTTTTATACTTTTTTGATAAACTTAAAAATTGACGTATGGCAATAATAAAAAGACCTAAGAATTTTCACTAGTTTGGGAAGCTTTGGAAATAGTTAAGTTATTACCAGTGAGGGGCGATTTTTATCTAATTCCACGTTGTTTATATTTCCCTTTTTTGTTACAACGGGGACATTTTCTAACACAGGTATACTTGTTCTCAAACACTATCATTGCGCTATGTCCCAAAACATAGACTATAGGAATAAATAAAAAGGGAAACAAAATAAAAGTACAGCTTACTTACTAGTTTACCAAGGTTTGGGGGTTTCATATGTCCTTCAACTTTGGGGGTGGGAGAGCATCTCCAAGGTTTCTTTCTATTTTCTATTGTCCGAATCCGTCGAATTTGAAAATAACAACCACTATTGTTGTCAGTCACAGGCGTACGGATACCTTTTTCAAGGGGGATGAGCCGTTTTTACTATAGATAAACCATCATTACCCTGTAATATTGTCCAACTTTTTTTCAAAAATTCTGCCAGAGAAACAGGTTTTCCCGAAATGGGGAAGGGGTTGGGCTCATGCTTCAGTTCCTGTTTCATATACCTATGGTTCAGTAAGAAGTACTTGAGAAATAATGAGATACAATGCTTTGGCACTAAAATCTAAGAGTCTTATCGTGTTGATTCAATGTAGTTCTATGCTAGCGCTCCCTTGAGGGAGGATGGCCAATACATAAAGACATATGGGCTCTTGTCAGGGTGCTGGGTGAGGGAGGTTTGAGGTACGTGAAAGCTTGGTGGCCTATTTGTTAAGGTGTTTGACTTGTGATCTAAGTTTTTCTGTTTGAACCCGCCCTAGGTCACTAGGTTGTGTCCTTGAAATAGATGCTTTATCTCCATGACTCCTTCTACCCAGTGCTTAAATGGATACCTGTGAGGTAATTTGTCATCAGGCGCGCTATTAGAGCTGTTGCCGCACCGGGGGATTTTCCTCCGGACCATTTATTGTTGGTGGGGGGTTGGGAGGAACCGGGAAAAATGTGCTGCCTAGATATTGGCGCATTAAAAGTGCAGATATTATTTATTGTTACGTCATTGGCGATGTCACGTATTCAATATGTATAGCACTGAAACAAAAACGAAACAACCTGGAAATTGTAGAATAGCTTTCCCACCTTTCCTTCTTGAAAGGCTTTGGTATTTTTTTTTAAGACAAGTGATGAAATGCACATTTGGAAATGCTTCTGTTCTTTATATGATTAAAATGTATTCTAGTTCTAGCATATTTTGCCTCCTCAGAATAGCAAAATAAATCGTTACATAATCAGATAGTATTTCACTAAAAAGGAAAGAGTATGATAAATTTGCAAAAATTTTCTTTACTTGTGGTCTCACTAGCTTCAAAAATTTGTAAAAATTGTAATAATTCTTTTCATTGAAACTAGCGTAAGGATCACAGCCTGGTAGAAAAGACAAGGCACCTTAAGGCCTGTGAACATGAGCAACATTCCTAAAACATTTCCAAAACATTCACTTGCAACGAAATCAAAACACGCTTGTTTTCAGTTTGTTGCACAATGTAGACTGGGTACCCAGCAATTTGACAACGTTTTGAAAATGTTGCAAAAGAATTGTGTTGTCAATTCTTTACAAATAAGTTGCAGGAATGTTTCAATGTTTGAAACAATCCGAAGTTCAGTTTGTGCCAGTGTGTCACATGACCGGCTCAGAGTCATATTAAACCGAAATGCTTTGAATTATTTTGAGAATGCTGCTCGTGTATACAGCCCTTAGAAAAGGCTGCATCATTTCTGTAACACCTTTTGTTGCAGAAATGTTTCAAAAATATTTTGGGAATTTTGCTCGTGTATTCAGGCCTTTACTCCTTTCTTAAACGTTTTGCATTGGTTTAAATTTTGTTTACTGTTTATGAAATGTAAACCATTCGTTATCCTTTCCATTTTTCTTTTTTTTCTCCAGGGAATTCGAAGTACGGTTCAAGAAAGTACTATGACGAGTCTTGATTATTTCAAAAGATGAAGACGTGTTTGGACTTAAAGAAATTTTGGCATGACATTTTAACATCATTTTATCCCCAAAAAGCACTTGTGGCGGCTTCTCTTCATCTAACGGATGGTGAGAAGTCTAACAGCTTCAAGGATCTTATATTGAGCATTGACGAGGCTGTTCCCACGTATCAAAATATCTGCAAGTCCTGGTATACATCAATAACCCAAGCTTGTTTGTTGATTTAGCCAGTCAGGCGTTTACGACAGTCACATTGTAAGAAAGAATGACCAGATTTACCGTTTTTGAGGCCCGGATAAAACCATCTCTCTTAAAACTAATGCGTGGAAAGCAGTAACAACGGATGAGAACTACGGATATACGCTGTACTCTTGATTTAACACAAGTTACGAGAAATCATCATGGCCTCATGCTTGTGTGATTAAGGTCAATAAAATACAGCAAGGACACTATTAAAGTCCGTGATGTATAAATGAATATGGGAAGAGGTGAATTATGCTGTCTTGGTCAATTGAAATGATGTATATGTCTTTAATTTTTCCTCTGTTTTGTTTGAAATGTTCAAACAGACATACTTCTATCAAAATTTAACAACGCTCTTAAACTTTTAGACGTATTTTTTTCGAACTTAGTCCTTGGTAAACTTATTGATTGAATAATTTAATTATTTATGAATAAGAGGGTAAATCGTGCTAAGTAAAGAGCAAAAAGTGATTTAATGTGAGATTTATTTGATTTGCTAATTGAAGAAGGTTTATTGCTAAATAGGGCACAGGTTAACATCATGTTCTTACGTTTGCTAGATATTCGCTCAAATAAACAACGGCGATAATCGGCAGCCTCATATTCTGATATTAGGCCTATATCATGGATTGCATTAGTTGTTAGCCGTAATAACTAAGTGTGAGGAACCTACATTGACATATTCTGTGTTTGATAGTTAGGCTACTACTTAATCATTCTCTACGAAACTTAGCTGCAAATCACAACACATTTGTAACCCTGGCAAAATGTTCTTTCCCATTATCTGGTCAAGGAGATGTCACAAGCATCTCCCTGGTACGATTTGCTTATCTTTTTCAAACCAGGGAGATGCTACTAGTTAGATGCAGCTTAGAGTAGCATCAAATGAACTAGTACGACATTGCCAGACTGAGCCTACATCGTACATGGAAGGATGTAGTATTTTAACCAAATATAGTGTCAAGAGGCCATATGATGTCCTGGTAAAGTGTCTTAAACAAGTAAATAGTCCATTAGCAAATGAAACAACAAATCACGCCAGAATGAAGGTACATTCATTCAAAATACTGTAAGTACGAAGGTATAATGACAGAATTGCAAAAACTACTCTCTCTCTCTTTTTGTTTTGATATTCGCTTGTTCGTACTGATGTTAATCAAGACACTCGTTAGCATCATTGTATTATGCTTGCCAGTTTGTGGAACTGTCACACCCAAAACTGAATTAAGGAAGGTTAAAGACAGATTTGGCTATTTCCTTAATCAGGGAGCTGTAAGAGCCCTGCCTTAATTGATCGTTAACATGAAGAGCCGTGTCAGTCGTCAGTACAGGTTACTAACTAATCAAGCACATAGAGACTCCCCCCTCTCTCAAACACAGGATATAAGAGTAGATGCTACTTTAAGCTTTCATCGAGACTGTTGATGTAAGTAATCCTTGACGTACAAGCTGAGAGACTCTAATGACTAACTTCGATGTTGTCATCAGAATTAACCACGCACAATTGCGTTGGACTTGAAATCAGGCGTTTACTCAAAGTGGTCGACATTGAGATACTGAATTCACTGATTTCAGTTTCAAGAGCAGTTGTAATGTGTTTATTACAGTGCATGAAAAATCCTTCCTTTCTTTCTTTGTGCTGAGCAATCATCCGATGCCAAATGGAAGTCTACTAATATACGATATGAAACGGAGTTAATAGCACAATATGGGGGTAATACAAAATGTCATAATAATATGGCAAAAGAGCTTTCATAAGTTCAAGATCAAAGATCCAAAATAGCTTATTGTCTCTTAAGGAAGCAATTAATCGGAAAGAAAAAATGCCTTCCTCAATGGCAAGTTTGTTCTCGGAACACAGACTTTAAAGTTTCTTTTTGTTGTTTAGGAAATACAAGAGCAATATAATCTTATTGCCTGTAGCAAAGATTATTCGGCGACCCTTTCGTCAAGGTTAGCCATAGCAAAGGTCAGCCGGCAAGCATTAATATGAAAAATTGTGTTTGTAAAAATTTATGTCTCTGGGTAAAATTGAACGTAAATTTTGAAAACTTGAAAATACATGTCTTTGTGTTTACAGTTTGCAATGTTTGACTTTCCTAATCATATCAGACTCTGCCACGATACTATTTTTTGAAAAAAAAAAATCATGAAAATAAACATAAACACGATTTTAAGTAACTATTTTCGAAGTTAAGTTATTAAGCCTGGGTATTTTACATTTGCCAGTCTTTTACAGGAGAGCCTTATTTGAATTCTGGTTGTAACTGTAACTGAATGTTATTTTATTGTACGAAATTTTCATTTCCATTGATACTGGACTGAAGCCTACAACAATTAGCCTAACAGAGTGTACGGTGGCTAGGCTATATACATATCTAGAAATATCTGTGAACAGTTTCTCTTTGTTTACCTTCTTCAGTCTCCTTTCATCAAAGGAAACGAAAATGACCAATTATTTTATCCGTGTGTGTTTGCACATAGCATTGAGGATAAGTAACTGACGTAAACCACTAACGTTTACACGATTCTTTGGGCCGTATTAGATCGATAGCATTTATCGAACATAGGCTAGTCAATGGTTAATTACTTGATAATGCCAAGACCGTACGTCACAGAGTAATCTAAACTTGTCACTCGTTTTAAATCGTTCGCATGTGCAAAAGAACGGCCAGTAACCCAACAAGAACATCACCCCCTTCGTTGGTACATAGGTAATAAAATGCTATGTTTATAAATAGGCTTCATATTGTGTATCCTTTCCATTGCTTGTTCAACGTGTAGCAGTTTCAAAACTCCCGGGCTGTTACAGCGAAATGACTCACGGGTTGTATTAATAACTATTTGATAACGGTACTTTTTATTATTTATGGTATTTTATACCTAAACCAAGGTACTCAATTGAAAAATTAAAATAAATATTTAATATACATCTCCCTGTAACTGAAAACAACAGTCAGGTTAAAGGGCAATACGCAATATGATAATGTGATACGTCACAATATAGATTTTAGCTTTTACTCTAGTTTCGTTGGAACAGGAATCTCAAAATAAATAAAAGGTAGGTGACTCATATCTTAGTACAATGTAGTAATTATGAAGATGTTCATAGTTACAAGATAGGGAGCGAAATGAGTAGAGTCATTTCTAGCACCACTTGAGTCCTAGATAATGATTTAGTGATTAAGTTTGTATGTGTAGTAGAGTTTCAGCGTGTGACGCCATAGATTGAGCTTTAAGATAAAGAATCAAAAATGAAATAAAAATTCATTACAATGCACATAGAATCCATATATAAATCAGAAATGGTATTAGTCATAGCATTAATAAATCGCAAACGTTCACATAAAATGCGGTTCCGTGTCTTTTCAAATCCCATTTTTGTGTTAATTTTTAAGATATGTGCTGTCTTCGAGTTAGCTATGCCATCTGATTATGACTTTAATTACAACCATAATCAGTTCTAAACTTTTTTCCAAGGGCAAGAAACTTTATGCTATTTTCTTATTTGTGTGTGACCTTTCATTCTTGCTTATAGAGTGTAGAGGGCAGTATGAAACCGGCCCGTTGAAACCTTTGAGTGGAATAAATAAAAATTGAAATGTAAAGAAATAAAGAAACTTTAAATTCCATCACTTTCAAGTCTTGTGATTTTTTCTTCATTTTGCTTTTCCTTATTTCTTCATATTAATAAGTATCCCTTTAACCTTAGCGTTCGTTAAGATTTCAGATAGAAATTGTTCCCAGTTGAATGTCTCACGTATTTTCGGTCAGTTTCCTTAAATTCGAGGATCTTACAACTTGGGCAAGTTCAAGCTTGTCTAAATTGAGGGCTTATGAATGGTAAGGAGAGATCGTTAAGCAGCATTCAGTCATTTGGCAGAAGGTTTTCATTTTTTCATTCGATCAGTCTTCCTACATGTAACGTATAGGGAGATTAAATCTTATACTTCACCTAACATAAGACTAATGAGATGCTGTGTTTGAGTGTCTGATTGTTTAGTGTCTGATAATTTTGCGTGTCTGAGTCTGTGTATGTAAACAAAAAGTGTGTCGCAAACTCCTCCTAAATCGTAAAGCCGATGAACTTCAAACTTTGTGGTAAGTACCTGACCATGAAAACTCGTGAATGCATATAATGATGACATCATATGTCAAAGTTCAGAGGTCAAAGGTCAAATTTGCTAAAACTTGGGTTTTTGCAATTCTTGTCAATGAATATGTATGGAAAAGTATCGAAACCAAATGATATGCCGAGAATAATAAGGTGGTTTTTGAACTAGTGCTCATTGGTTGCTACGGGTGGGGTCAAAGCTCAAAATGTAGGTCAAACCTCAATTTAGCCTACATTTTGCTACAAGTGTGTCGTGAACTCCTCATAAACCGTAAGTCGGATAAAGTTCAAACTTGGGTGGTGGGTACCCGACCTTGAAAAGATGTGCATGCCTGATTGATGACGTCATAGATTAGTGGTTAAAGTTCAACAGTGCCAAAAATTGGGTTTGAACAATTATTTACCTATCAGTATGTTAAAAAAGTAATTTAACCACATGATATGCCAGGAATGATAAGATTCTTTTTCAAAATAGTGCTCGTTGGGTTTTTAGTGTGGGGGTCAAAGGTCAAAATGTAGGTCACAGGTCACATTTACCGGATGTTTTGCTCACGTTGTCGTTGACGTCATATGTCGAAAATCAAGAGGTCGAAGTTCAAATGAGATAAAATTGGTTTTTATCCAATATTTGCATAACGGTGGTATAGTATGAAAAAGTATAAAATTTCTTCAACCCTAAGATATGTAGAGAATTTGGGGGAGATGAAATTTGTAACTTCGAGAATTGCCCTCTTCTTTCATTTGTTTTTTTCACATTATCAAATTTATAAAAATAACAGAAAAATCAAACTAAGTAATATGCGGATGGAAGGAAACTTAAAACACACCACTTCCGTAAAAAAGAAAGCTTCCTTACAAAACCGAAACATTCAGTGTTTTATAGTATCATTCTCAATTACAGTACTTCATCTCTTTCAACCCTTCCCTAACTAACGCATAAGATTGACGTTGAGTTACACCCTTCAGGTTATACTGGTAATAGTTACCGCTCATTAACATAAGAACTTTTCCCTTCAATACTGACGAAGTTTATCATTTATGTAAGTACTTAAACGTCAAAAAACAAAACAAACAAAACGAAACAAAGAACATCGCATTGACCGAAAAAGACGTTTACCACAGGCAGAGGGGTAAAATTAATGTCATTTTCTACTCATGTCATGGAGGTTTTGATTCCCTGGAAGATCCCTTCAGCTAATTTTTCAGTGGTATAGATAAAAATGTTGAAGCAGCAGTGATTTTGCCCACAAATGTGTCTGAAGTGAATTTCAGTCCGAAAGAGACGCTTCGCATCTTTGAATACGAAGACTGTACACTCAATAATATTCTGTGAATGAACTTTCCAGTTATGCTAGTACATAAATATCCTAAACAACTTTGCTTCACTATGTAATGAATGAATCGTACGGGAAAGCCATTTTCGGTCTGTGAAGCAAACCCACGACCTCAGACATTAACTTCGTCTAATCTACGCAATAACAATGATATTAAAATGAGCCCGACGTATAATGGGCTACAAATCGATGCTGGCCTTACAAGTTAGCAATCAAATTATTCACACCTAGCGTGGCTGCAAACGTGAAAAACCTATAGGCTTTCTTTGACATTTGCAGCTTAATCAATCGAAGAAAAAGGCCACAACTGTTACCTTTTGCTAATTACCTTTAAATATATTCCTCGACCTTTCAAAATTGCGATGCATTCGGATACGCTATTCTCATGAGAATTGTGTATAGAATTATACTCTTTCTGTCTCAGTGAAGAGTAAAATGATGGAAGAATAAACCTAGAGTTTCTTTGACAACAAGATGTCTTTACTTGTCCCCCGTGACATGTATTTCTGACTGAATACAACTGTCTGAATGGGAACCATAAATGGTAATATGTCAAGTGCATACTTGAATGGGACTATCAGTACATAGAAAGGAATGAATAAGTTGTACCATAAATTGGTAATGAGAGGAAACCATACGATTCCAGAATAGGTTACACGGCTCTGAGCCTAAGCTTGGGAAGGATTTTAAAATATCAGATTCATATATTTACGATAACTCGTAGATGATGACGGTAATGAAAAAGCTTTTAGTAGACTCACCTCAGACGATTGTTGTGTTATTGATTGGTTACAAGAAGGAATAACCAGGGAAACCCTGGTGAAACATACCTTTGATAGGTGATTATCTGTTTTTTATATTGAAATAAAAAGATAAAAGTGACATTTAAATGCACGGGAGTTATAACTAGACTAGATGTGTTGACTTTCAGATTGTCACAAAGTTTCCGAAATTCAGAAAGTTGAATTAAATAAAAAGGCTTGTCATGAAGATCATGAGCCAACAGTCAGAGACAATAAGGAGAATTTATTGCAAATCTGAATGATTATTTTCGACAAAATGCAACTTACACCAAACTCTCAAACGGCATAAAGTAGCAGCTAAATTCTCTTTACTTTAAATTCACTTCAGTCAATTCGACTCCCAAAATGGTAAGGGGGAAGCTAAAACTTTTGAGTGCAAGAAATCACCAAAATTGGCTCACTCCGATTCATATTTGAGTTACTTTGACTCCATTTGCCTCAATTTGACCCAACTTGGATAAATATTTACCCCTCAATTTTATCATTTCTCTCCGATACAAGTATATTAATTAAGAGTTCAAAGTTTTCTCTGACATTATTAATATTTCTCTTACATCAGTTTATGCTACTATATTTCGTGATAAAACTTGATCAATGATGATACCTACTATTGTTTTACGTTATAATTTAAAATCAAGGAAGCAAAAGGGATCCCAATTTTTTTTAATAAATTGGTCACACACATTTGTGGTGTAATCTTAAAAACTTTATTCAGGAGTCTGAAAAACAGAATTGGTTGACGTCACAAAGTAAAAAAGTTCACAATTTGTACTAATGTATATTGATTGTACACATTTCAGTTGAAACTTCTCTTGTCCTTCATATCAATATCGATACTTCCTAGAAACATACAACCCAGAACTATAACCTAACACACACCGTGACCTTCGACATCGATCAGAAAATTAATATCAGTAAAGACGTACAGTATATCATTGATTGACTTCACAAAAAAAGTCACTGACCAGCGTATCATTATTGTGACTGAAGGATAGGGATAAAATAACGACAGAAAATGGTCACTAATAGTGCAGTGACCGTCACATAGATGGACAAATTAGGGAGGTGACGGATAGGTCAGTCCTTGTACGATGCTACAGATAGATCAGCTTGGTTAGCTTCGAAGCAGACACTGTCCCACGTAAACATTCTCTACACTCTCAAAACACTTGGGTCACGAGGGAACTGACCCAACACTTTGGGTCAAATTTTAACTCAATTTTGGTCAAATGAAGTCTAATTTGGGTCATTTTTTGACGGTTCCCTCCTAACCCAGTTTTGGGTCAAATTGACCCAAGTGTTTTACATTGTAACCAGGGTGTTGGCAACTCCCTGCTCCAAGGTATTAACTAGCTATGCTGATGAATTAGCATACAAATTATATAAACTATC
>WURT03496443.1:0-21781 GCA_009936505.3 Holothuria glaberrima | reverse complement strand
TGAGTTCTTTTGATTTTCATGCGTGATCACGCGTGGTTTCAGACACAGGTTGACACACCTTTTTTTGTAAGGGAAGTCCTACTTCCATGATCTCAGTGACAAAACTGTAGAATAGTCTGATGTGTTCTTTTTACTGCAGGGGTATGGTGTCTAGTCAAAAGTGAAAGGATCAGCAAAAAAAAAAGAAGCAAAAAAAAAAGAAAATTGTTGTACATATGTGCTCAATTCAGGTCTATTGAAAGATTTGGGAGTCATAGGGTTGAGACGGCACTGCAGTTCCTTTTCCATGGAATACATGTAGATTGTAGATCGAAGTCCCTTTGAAAATTTTTGGACACTTTGCTTGTCAGCTGAATGGGTGGTGCATGATCAGACTCCCAAAAACCTTGATTTATTATGCTCTTCATTCATAAAACAAGTAGCTGATTGTAGCTGTAGTTTATTCTAAATGAGCTGCTTGTTCACTAGCTGTGGTTCACAGTTATCACTCGCTACATACAGAACTTCAGAGAAAAATGATAGTACTTGGCTTTTTGCCAAGTATTCTTTCATTGTACATTTTCTTGCAACACTGGTTTTAATTATATTGAATAATTGACTTTGATCATATTAATGCTTTAATGTACATCAATGTTTCCTTTTCCTTTAGTGTTCTCGGGATGCACCTCTTTGGATGTAAGTTCTGTGAAGAAATTGGCGACGAAACTGTGTGTGATAGAAAAAACTTTGATTCCCTCCTCTGGGCCCTTGTAACTGTGTTCCAAGTAAGTTTTGACATTAGAGTTGGATCAATGTGGAGGACATGTCTTTAAGTTTTGACAGCATGGAAAAATTAATGTATGATTCATTGAAATTTTAGCTGATTTTGTGTGAGACCTATCCTTGCCTTAAATATGATGTTGGTATATGCAAAATTAACAAAATTAGATAAGGAAAAATTGTCAAATAACAGTCAATTAACACTACCAAAAGTTTCTCAATTCCCCATTGATAATTCTGATAAATGATAAAAATACATTGTCTTTAGCTGTATTTGCAGTTGCTTCTCCCCTAACCTCCCATCTTGCCCTACATATCAGGTTGGTGTCAAATGTTTTCTTTGCTCCACACATTGAAAGTAAATAGCCTTATTAAGAGAGCTTTTAAGGGAAAATGTAGTCCCCAATTTGAATTAGTGTACCTCATTATAATTCAGGAATGGCTCCTATCAATCATCTGACAATATTTTTTTTATTTATTTGTTAAATTCATGCATCATAACTCCTTGGTTTACCTACAATATTCAATGTTTTTATACAGAAACATAATGAAAGATACTTGTGAGCAAAATAAGAGGAGATTTGTAAGAGTTGGCAGATTTTTGAAAGTAAAATTGGGGCGGCTGCTTTCTCCTTTTAAGGATGTAAGTTTAAAAAAATTTTGTGGAAATGCAACGATCACTCCAAATGTTCTTCATGGACTGGTAGTCACCACACATTTTTTGCCATTCTGTTCGGTTTAAAACTTTTTCTGACCAGATCCTTACTCAGGAAGACTGGAATATTGTCCTATACAATGGTATGTACAAGACGTCCCCATGGGCAGCCCTTTACTTTATAGCTCTGATGACATTTGGCAACTACGTTCTGTTCAATCTTCTGGTTGCCATCTTGGTAGAAGGATTCTCTGCTGAGGTAAGAAAATGCTGTTTGAAAACTTTGTCTTATTTTGTACAGTCAGAAGTAAAGTGGTACATTGGAGGAACATTATTGTATAGTCTGTCAGATCCTTTAGGGAGAGAGCCAGCGGGGTAGATTTGTGAACAAAATTGTGTCATCGATAACAGTGAATGAAAAATCCCTGTTACAGTAACCTGGGTTGAAAAGTTTGTGACCCTAACTGTGGAGACCTAATTATGATACTGCTGAAAACTTGTCTTCAAAGTAAATGGTACTTGTCAGCCGACATTTTTCAGTCACCAGGGTTCAATTTCTTGTTTTGACCAGAAATCAATGATTGAAATAGAAGAAAAACCAGCATCCATTTCGTCATCTACTTTTGATTAATAACCATGGGCAGTTTGTAGAACATAAAAATAGGCCCTTTAGAACTAATTTTGCAGGCCAACATGTTTTTTTTTCTTTTTGGCTTTAGAACCATCTTAACGAGGACACAGTTGCTAAGTAACAGTTGGACATTCTCTTATCTTCTCATAGTTACGTTGCAGCTGTTGACTTGGTCAAGCATTGGTGGCAGTTTGTTCTCAATTTGGGGGGGGGTGACATAAACCCATTTTCAAATAATTCACTGTGTGAAAAATCAAAGTCAGTGGGCAATTTCTCAAATATTGGGGGACATGTTCCCCTGGATCGCCGCCCTTGCATAGGACTCTCCGTGAAAAGGATTGGTTTCAAAAGAGAGGTCATGAAATTGAACAACCTCTTTTGATCTGAAGAACAGTTTAAGACCTTAGTACTAGAATAGTATTCAGTTTTACATATCGTTAATAAAAGAACTTAACGTTATTACGTCGAAATGGAAATTGACTTCTGAAGAACAATCATGAGGTGTAATTTTCTCCAGCAACGTTCACCTTTTCGACGTAAGGGCTTGCTTTCCTTCACCTCGTCACTCGTCCGATCCACGGTACCTCTGATCTTGTGTGTACTAGAGTGAATGCTTATCTAGAAGTTTCAATAGGATTACACCATCGAGACCTACCAATCGATATCTAGTTACGCTACGAAACTCCATACGTCGGGGCGGTATTGAAGGAATGGTACCTAGCGGTGACAGTGGCGTAGCTAGGGAATTCGGTCAGAGGAGCGAGGATGATCTGCAGGGGCGCTTTGAAGTAGTTAGATACCCTATGCCTCAATACGGTAAAAACCTAAAAAGAGTGCCGACAGGCGATTTGAGTCCGTCGGGTGGGCGAACGACCTCCTGACTATACAGACGCTCCGCCACTGAGCGGTGGCATCCGAATGTCTCTTCGAAACATATTAAGATTAACAGTCTTGTATCTTCTAAAGGATGTCAATTTGCGTTCAAGGAGTGCCTTAGGAAATGTAAGGTACCGTAACACTTAAAGGTCATAAGCAGTCGCCCCAAACTTATTTTGAAACAGTAGCTATATGTCACAAATTTCTTTTTATTTCTCTTCCAAGTATCTTTCATGATATTTTAGGACATAAATATTGCATATTCAAGGTAAATCAAGCAGTTGCTCCTCGTAAATTTTACAATTTAGTGAGAAAAATAGTGTCACATGATTCTCAAGAGCCAATCGAAATAGGATAGTCTACTATACAATTCCTTATTGGGGTGACTGAATTCCCCCTTTAATTTCCCCCTTTGATAAATGAATGGTCGGATATAAAATAAGACACATTCGGCATGGTAAGTGGCAGGTTATCAGACTTCCTGGTAACCACTTAATCCAATGTATGGCATGAGGCATATGTCGGTATGGTTGGAAACATGTTATTGGAGACCAAAGCTAGTGATAATTTCATTACATTTACATGCATAACGGCTACCACCTTGAGCGCATGCAAGTACAAAATCCGTTGCTATCCCAAACTGTAAGAAAGCACAAATTTATCATTTAATTCTGCACCTATACCATGCAAAGAAGAAAATTTGGTTTCCCATAAGTACGGTACATCTCACAGGACATCTCACTCTTAACACTCCGACAAAGGCTCTGTAGTCAACTAGCGGTCATCCCAGACTGCTGGCCTGTGAAACGCATTTTAAAAGCGCAATTAGTGACCTAGTCAATCAGTTCTGCGTCTGCCCTCACCTTATGACTTTGACATACTAAGCTCTTAGCAGGGGTAACCCTGGGATAGCAAGGCGTGCTTTCTTTTGGTGTTTTGACTAGTTTGCGAGAAATGATGAAAAAAAAGAAAGTTTGTCATACGTGCAGCTCAGTAGGTAAGTATCATTGGTAGGTCATTCAATTACTCCTCCTGCATTGTACGGTAGCCTGCATGCAATCAGACTGGCCTTCAACTTAAGTCTTCATTGGACGCTTATTGACGGAGACTTTCAATTGGGAGCTTTAAAACTACACCCAATCCGATCGAATCATATACCATTAACATGTTCTTAGATAATTTTATTTTCCTCTTTTCTTATTCTCTTTCTTTGTTCCTTTCCCCTTTCAATTATTTCGGGGAGCAGCCCCCTCCGGCCGAGTCCCTCCGTTATTACGGTTCACCGTCCTAAAAGTCATACAGGAATAGATGATTCTTATAAATTAGTCGGCTGCATCGTGTCAACACATTAAAACCGTACTTCGCCTTTACACTAAGTTTGAAAAGTGATGTTATAATACCTCTCTACAGGTACAATCAAGGGGGTTATACAATAAGCTGCTTGATCTGATCTGCTTTGATCATTCGATTTGCTTTGAGTAGGTCCCTTCATGAGAACATATTGATCTATTAATACCAGTGACCTATTACGATCCATTCAGCAGCTCCTTGTTAACTCCACACAACTTAGTTGCCTCTTTGAAGGCGCTACCTGCTCCACACAACCTCATCTCTCATCCTTTGAAAGTCTTTGACTAATAAGTTCTGTTTATCGATCGAGGGTGTTCTGTGAAAGTCAACCACTCAAAACTTTCTACACAGGGAACTGCTGCACTCTATTATAAGCGCCCCGGTTTGAGGAAAGAAGGATTTTAATATGAAATGACTCCCAGAGGTGCTAAACCATGTTGCCAGGGCGGTCTTTTGCCGTATTTGGTTTTAAACCCGTAATTTAAACCGGGTGAAACCGTTCCGCTAAAAGCAGATTTCGCCGAAAAATGGAAAAACGGTAACCCTATTCTACTACATAATGTCAATGCTGTCTGTATCTGCTCTTCAACTCTTACGGAACTTTGAAACTTTTAGGGAAAATGCAGTCTCCTCTCCCCCCTTCCCAATTGGATTAGTGAAGTAATCTACCCTACTTCATGAATTTCTTTTGAGAATCATGTGACCATTTTTCTCACTTAATTCATCATCATCGTGGATATGTTGCAGTAACCCATTGGGCATAGATGCAATGGGAAATTGTGAAATTTACGAGAAGTATCTTGTTGGTTTACATTGAATATGCAGTATAAGTCCTGAAATATCATGAGAGATACTCGGACGTTGAAATAACAAGAAATCTGTGAGATTTAGCTGTTGTTTCAAAATAAGTTTGGGGAGACTGCTTATGCCCTTTAATAGTCTCACACATTTAACTTCCCTTTTGACAACATTAGTCACTATCGAAGTCATTTCAGGCCATACACGCAGTATGTCCAGCACCCTTAAAGTATTTCTCCCCTGGGACAGGTCTGGTTGCAACAACGGTACTAAAGTGTTAGTGTTACATTCCCCAGTATCAACAATGCAATGTGGATTGTTGACTGTGTAGGCACCGGCAGAATACGACAGCCTAGGGGGTATATTACCCCCACGTTTGGACAAGCGGGGCCTGAAGTACTCAAATATACCCATGCCCCGTTAAGATCCGAGAATGTCAAACTTTCATTTTGCGGTCTGTTTAGTGGGCATCGAGTATCCATCGTAAATATAGTTAGATATTTCATTCTAATGCCCAGAATTTTTGTAAGCAAAAAGGCCGGAGATCTAACATTTTGAGGCAGAAGTTCGAATTTATGAGGGACAAATGTGCAATGTCTCGATGGAGAAGGGTCTGCAAGGGGAACTGTTTAAAATCAGACACTGTTAAATAGCATTTTCTGGTATCTGACAGTTGAGAAAAGTACACAAACATCTGTTCGTTCATTACTGGTGGTATGAAGTGTGACTACTGTAATTTCGGAATATGCTCTCCCGTGAGGCAAATGGTTGTATACCAGCCAAGTGGTCAAGATACAGGGGTGGAACAGAGGTTAAATAGATGCGATATGAAACCAATCGACCCGGCCGCCTTAAGGAAATTCATAAGCGTTCAGTCGGGATCACTTGAAATATAGTTGTTAATAATCTTTTAGCTTTTAAATTACATTTTATCTTGCTTAAATACAATTTTAGGGATACATTAAGTAAATCATAGAAAGCTGTTCGAGACCGGGGAACTGAACATCATTTCGGACCTCCCGGCAGGCTGGGGAAGGGGTCAAAGGTCACCCCTTTGGACATTTTCGAATATATGAGGTCCTTAGATGACGCGGTAATTTGGGAAAATTAGGCCTACTGCAAACTTTTGACTTTTTTACACAGAAAACAAATAAGGGGTTTTCGTCCTTGGACTGAGGGGGAGCATACTTCCGTCCCACCACATTTTTGACGGGGGGAGGGAGGGGTAATCGGGAGAGAGATCACTAGAGGAATTTATTAGCGTTGACCTATACCCGTGATGTGCCTCAGCGGCTTCCGCCCACCAGTATTCGGACTTAAAACACACCGATTTTAGTCCACAAAATAGTAAGAGAAGACCGGTCTCGCTCAATGTTCAATGTAAATAATTTGATTATCTCTGAGTAAACTGATTCTTAATTATAAGTACTAGACTGATCGCCATAATCATCTTTGTGTACTTTTTCTGTTTCTGTTCCTGCCGCGCCTCACAACCGCGTGTTTGGTCTAGTGGTAGAGCATCCGCCTCTCTCGCGGGAAGCCCGTGTTCGATTCCCAGTTTGAGTCATTCTAAAGACTTTAAAAAATGGAATCTACTGCAGATGTGCGTGATGCTCCGCATAACAGCATAAGCAATGGAGTTATGCTTTTACTTGAGCCCTGCCATAGCGACTGGCCGAGGCCAAACTAAACTGCCGGAGCTGCGTCTGTACAGTACCATCTCACACGAAGATATGTTATCTGGTAATACGATAACGATGTGGTTCCAGAGGATAGGTGGTGGCAGGAGTTGCCTATGGTAGGGTGTTGAAGAAATGTTCTCGCTCAAACTGACATGTAATAATCATTCAACAATGCATGATGGGTGCGTGTGACCGAAAAATTGGCATGTTCTAAATCGTTTAAGTAATGGTTTACTTTATTTTAAACAATTTGATAATCATATTTTTGAAAAGCTGAGGAGATTTTTTGTGTATGTCATCCTCTCTCAACAAAAAGTGGCAGATAATATCCTCCCCATCCCCCGGGGGATCACCGCCTATGGACCGGAGGCCCTAACGCACGCCCCCAGAATCCAAGTGTGTGAACTTGCGCTCTCACTTGAATTCCCCATTTTCTTCACCATTCACTAAAATACTACGTACAAATATGGGGGCAATTGAGATGTAATAGTAGGGTCATTTACCCCTAAGGCAGCAATGTACAAGACTGTGATCTTGTCTCATTTGTGTTTCTCGGTGGTAAAGTGTTTCTCGGTCGTACGTTGCACTCAGCTCGCTTCAACCAGACTGTGTTAAGCGTACGGAGAAATGACATTAAAACAATACTCGAAGTCATATTCCAGTAGCTTATCCAGGGATCTCACGTGAAAGAGAAAAAATTCCAGCTTATGCCCTCCGAATCCCGCAGCAATACTTTTTTTCCTAACTCAAGATATCTCATACTAAAGAGAACTTATTTTTGTCAAAAAATACCTCAGTTAGCTCTCATCAAGGCCACAGAATGTTATGCAAAGTGGGCACATTGACTCAGATTCCCTTTTCTTTATAAGTGAATTGCCGGTTTGAACTTGAAATTTGATACTGTTGGAATGTTTGAACATCTTTCCATGTAGAGACAGCATAAATCTGCACGATATGTAGGGCATCACAAACAAAGTGGCTATATGTTCCCTACGGCATTGTCAGAAATTCAATGCTTTATGAAATTAGTGTGCCGCAATGACATCATAAATTACCCACAATGCACTTTACCTTGAGAAAAAATATTGCATTTCTTTGAAAATTTATATCTTCCAAACACTACAAGCTATTGAGATGCAGTTTTCACCTCCTAAAAGCATGAAGCTGGAAGTCTTCCAGCTCTCTCCTTTGAGAAAGAGTGCAAAAAGACTGAACCAAATGTTATGAGGTTCTGTTTAGGAATGTGCTCTTTGTTCCATTACACCAGCGTAGATATTTTAATTCTCTCTCACCAGTCCCCCCGTCATAAAACTCAAGTGTGAAAACTATAGTCCTTCCGTATTTGAAGCTGCAAAGAGCCCCTTTTTACATCCCCTATAGCCGGATTTACCTTCAGGGGCCCCTTTTAGTATTATTTGTGGTGACATTTGTGGGGCGGGGACTTGAAACTACCGGTATCTGCGGAGAGCCACCATTATGGTTGGTGTTTAGCCTACAAATAAATTTTTGGAAAAAGTGCAGAAGTCGGAAATAGCACACTTCCCAGGCCTTTCAATTTGCGTAAGACTTTTCTGCCTTTCATGATTAAGACATGTTAACCCTTCCCCCACTTTATTCCGTATTATTGCATACTAGAGAGAAAAGAGCTTGATATTAACGTATAACATCTGCTTCATTCGTTTTCATAATGTGTTAATCAGGAAATCTTAGATAATATATGCACAAATATCGGTATAAAAGCTATAAAGTCTGGTTTGGCAAGTCCCGATTGCAACTAGAGGGTGTACTTGCAGGTAGGAAAGTAATCGACATTAATAAGAGATACGAAAGCGATTGGACATTCTAATGGTAGCCACAGCACATGCTCAAAAAATTGATGCCGGGAATTTCACTTTTCGGCGCAATACCTAAAGTCAAGTTAATACAGAAAGTTTAAAATGAATTGTGTAGCAGTGTAACTAAAATAAAACGAATACATTCATGATTCAGTCGGTTAGAGGTGGGGGTGGGGGGGGGGGTGGGGGAGAATGATATTTAGGGCAGCTTTGTAGCAACTATATACCTAATGCATCGACCTGTCGACGGCATTACGCCAGTGATTCTGAACTTTTTCCTTTTTAATTTCCTACTCTGTTAAAAACTTTTTCCCATTCTTCCCCAAAGATATAAAACGAAAACTTACCATGTCTTTTCCTCAATGGTTTTCTTTCCCATACTAAAATAAAGGCCAATTCAATTTACGTCTATGTAACTATTGGATGCGGACAGTTATTTTGAACAAAAAGTGATTTTGGTTAACGGCCCACTTTAAGCAGTTAAGAGAGTGTAAAGGGAACGAAGTCTCTTAAGAAGGGCTGCGAGTCTTCCCAGGAAAGAAGTTGAAATAAAATACTGTTTCACCCGAATAAAGTCTCACTCCTTATGGCTAACGGATGGCCGGGATTGATGATGCAGAGGGCTTGAGGAGGGAGGGGGAAATGGACTATCCTGAGGTTTTCCGGGGCTAAATAATTTTACCCAAATTGTCCTATGAGACTGAGAATAAACTCAGGGTAGATGGGCTCGAAGCGCGCAGAATAAATCACAGTTTTTTAAATAGTTAACACACAGAGGTTTGTCGTCTACTACATCTGGAGTAGAACTATTGTGATTTTATCCATTGACATAGCACTGACAGTCTCCCGAAAAATAAGGATATTTTCTCATGGTATCGCTTGGTGTCGCAAATGAGACCACATCGGCTTGATTTTAGGTAAAACTGTGAACAAAGATTTAGGTCCGGCTATTTTAGGAGTATTAACAGGTATGCAAAAAAGAGCCATTCGCTTAATTACCTCCTCTCAGTATAGGGCTTACACCGCTGATCTCTTTAAAGAATTAAATATTTTAAATGTCTTTGACATCTATAAGCACCAGATGGGAAGGTTTATGTTTAAAATTAGTCGTGAGTTATTACCTCCTTTCTTCCAGAATCACTTTCACACTAATAAAATAGTCCACAACTACTATACTAGGAAATTTGAAAACTATCATCAGTATAGAGTTAATTCTTCTGTTCATAAAAAGACCTTTGTTACCTCTGGTATTCAACTTTGGAACAACCTTGACCCTCAGCTTAAGCATCACCTCACTTACCTTATGTAACAAGAAATTTAAATTTTACTTAATTGCTAAGTATTAATGTCAATGTGTCATTGTTATGTATTCTCTTACTATCTTATGCATGCATGGTTGCTGGATGGGTGGGTGAGTGGTTTGTCTGCTTGTTGTTTGCTAAGCCTGTCTTTGGTTCTTTTTTTCTGCTTTGTTTGTTTCTCCTTTTTTTGTACAAGTGGCCTGCTAAGTACAAGCATTTTGCTTTTTCAGGCTTCCTCCACCGTTTTCTGTATATTTTATATCAGTCTGTATTATCATATGTTGTGGAAAATAAATGAAATGAATGAACAGGCAATTTTCCAATTACCTGTTAGAGTGAAAGAAAATAACAGGTGTCAACAGGTGACTCCTACGAAAGTAACAGGTTTCTGTTGGCACCTGTCACTGTTAGTACCTATTGACATCTTGTTGAAACCTGTTGAAACTTGTTTCCAATTACCTTTCGACGATCAGGGGCGTCGATTTGGGGGGACGGGGGTAAATGTCTCCTTCACTTTTTTAGAGAAGGGGACACTAACACATTTATCCCCCACTTTTTGTCACCTGAAACTAAAAAGTGAGGTAACCAAAACACTACATGTAAGCGAGTAGTGGTGAAGACATTCAAGTTCCACGTGGCTCTTTATAAGGTCCGTAGGCAGTAAGATCTGTCACAATTCTTTCTATAACTTCAAAAAAATTTCTCGCGCTACGCGCGCTTTCATCTTCAGTTCTATCTAGCTGTAACGCCCGTTCAAACGTATTGTATTTATTTAACGTTAAAGGTTCCACAAATATTGTAGTCGTGATTCTAGAGGAACACGAAAATGCAACGTTGCGAAGTTCTAACCTCTTTTTTCTATCTTTTGTAAGGTTCTTTCTTCGACCTAACCATCGTAGCAAACATATGTTGTAAGAAAAAAAAAGATTTTTCAGTTTCGGCTGGGAACCTTAATGGGTAAGATGAAGAATATACTGCCCGACAGAGACCATACAGTCACTCAGGGGCGGATCTAGGGAGCGGCCCGGCCCCGGCCCCCTTTTTTTAAAATGCAAAAAAAAAAAAAAAAATGAAAGAGTAAAAAGAGAGAAAAAACGGAAAGGAGAAGAGATAGAGGGAAGGACAGAGAGTGGAGTGATAGAGAATGAAGCTGCAATAAACAACCTCGAAGCATGGGAGTCATAGCGCACAGCAGATTGGGTCAATTCACACACATGCTATCTTACTACACATGATTGTGTTTGCCACGCCTTGACTTGTTTGTCAAAATCTAGCTTTGTTTGTTCGACATAAATGGAGGGCCGTCGACCAATCAAACTGTTAAAAACCAACCACGCTCCTTTCTTTCATTAACGAACTTCGAGGCTGACTTTAAACCTATTCTAACCCCAACCTTGATTTTGACACGTTTTCGAGGAACCACTGCAGCAAGAGTTAGCCGGGGAACCGCGAACTAACTACTGAACTTGTCAAGTTTCAACCAGTAAGCTGTTCTTATATGCTGAAAAGCCCGGCTATAAGGTGAGATCTTTCGTAGTCCTTTCTGTCAGATTCACTGAACAGTAGTATAGATCGGTAATTGCCCCACCGGCACCAAGTCGTGCTGTATGTCCATACAACGTTATACCATCCTCGTAATCCATACATTTGCATGTAGGCAAAGTTACGGTACTCCCCCCCCCCCCTCCTGAACATATTCTCGCTTAGAACACTCGGGAAGTGCCGTTTCCGGCCATCTGGGGGCTTGTAAAGCCGAAAATTTTCTGGTACGTTCCGCGCCAACCAATGGTGGCGCTTCGCTTAGAAACATGTATTAATATTTTTCATAGATTGGTTTACTTTAGCATTAATTGAGAAATTGCAGACATAAGATCCATATTTCAAGGCTGGGTACATGCAGCTTAAAACACTCGGGAAGTGCCGTTTCCGGCCATCTGAGGGGTTTGTAAAGCCAAAAATTTTCCTGGTACGCTCCGCGCCAACCGGTGGTAGCGCTCCGCTTAGATAGTCCTGCCGCGCATGACCCCCCTCCCCCTAGGTAAAAGCTGGCTACGGGCCTGGAGTTAGTACATGATTACTAAAGATCTGATTAGACACCTTGAACAGGATGCACTGTAGCAAGGCACTGTACCTATGATAACTGTCTTCTGTTAATAACTTGTGAAAATATTAATGTGTTGAGAGTTGAGACATGGAATTATATGAAGCAGAAAATGCAAAAATAAGACATGGGAAGTGCATTTTCCGGCGATCTGGGAGGACTATTTCGTCAAAAATTTTCTTGTACGCTCGGCACCAACCGATGGTGGCGCTCCGCTTAGATGGTATAGTGCCATCATTCACAGACCGAACAACTTCGGCCCCCCTTTTTCAGAAATCCTGGATCCACCCCTGGTCACCCCCCCCATCAAATTTCTTGGTTTAATCTTAAGTAGGGCAGATTCTCCAATAAAAAACTCAAACTTTTTCAACTTTTCTTAATGAAAACAAATTTATGAAATCTTTTTCAATATAACCCCAATTTGTTCGGCGCGCCATTGCATCTGTCAGAGCTTAGAGTAGCTGGCCCCAGTCAGGGCGCTTGGCCCCCCATGTCGGCAAATCAAAGCATCACCACTGGCTGAGCCTGCATGCAGTTTTTCCTTTGGAAAATGAAGCTTGAAGCATACCCACAATTTTCATAGAAACCTCATATATTGAAACATTTGGCGCCATTTTGCATCTGAGTACCCTCCACTTATAGACTCCTCACCAGGATAGGAGAGAAGTTTTAGGTCAGATGCCCCCCCCCCCACTTCCAAAATCAAATCGACGCCCCTGCCCTTCGTATATGTTCAAACCTGTTCAACATATTTTGAACATGAGTTCTTCGCGGGGAAACTTGAGGAAACTTTTCAGAATGCATTTTATGAATTAGGCTTAGTCTCTTTAGATCATTTGCATATTGTATCTTTACTTTGAGTGGGGGTATTTGTATTGATCTAGTCTCTCGTTTCGAGTTTAAAAAGCCTGTCATTACTATTGTGGCGGTATACCAACCTATGACTTTGCTCCCATTTGCCCGAAGTCTGCTGTTTCTCTAAGGTACACAGATAGAGGAATAAAGCGCACTCACAACCATCCTCCTTAACATTCTGTTCGTCCAAATGCATACCACCCCACGTTTGAAATGGTGGCGGTACCAGTATCTGATGGGCAACTGCCCAACAGTCAAGTAAACGCTCGACGCGAGGAAAAACCTATCTGTTTCATTCACAATAACAGATGTATGCCCTCAGTGCGTGTTCCTCACGCATATGAATGCACACGGACCTAGTTACTGAACACTTACCGTGACATTTTTAAAGAATATAGTTACGTATACATTCTCGTAAATTTCTCGTTTCCTGATAACGGGGAAGTAATGCACGTTTGTTATCTGCCCAAGAGCCGTGACACGCAAGAAATGATGTCATTAATATAAACGTAATCCACACGTGCACAAGCAACGCATAAATTGGAGGATGATAAAACAATGAACCGTATAAACTAAGTCAGCGCTTAAAATCCACGGGGCGGTAGGCGATTCGCCCGAATTACAAAATCGCCCCTTGCAAAAATCCGGGAGGGCGAAAAAATTATATATATTATCAAAATCGCCCCTGCGATCTGTCAGAATATTTTGATGGTTTCTTTTAGCAAAATATATTCATTTAAAGTTCATGGATTCCATCCACTTTGAAAAGTCCTTTTCAGCTCTTCTCGTGATCGAAAGTTACCACGGATTTCATGTTCCACACCAGTTAATAAGAACCCAAAATTTTCGGCGCGCTACGCGCGCTGTAGAGTCACTCCAGTTTTTTCAATAGTTCCATTACACATACATAACCTAGGGGCTTTCCGCTGGCATGGCCGGCCCCCTTGTCGAGAAAATTCTGTCGACACTCATGGTCGGTTTACTTATTTTGGCTTTCAAAAAGGTCATTTCTGTCATAAAACCCAAAATTTTCTTTGCGCTTTGCCCACTCTTCCTCAGTTCCGTTACTTGAAGCTAAATATAGTACAAAACCCTTTCCATCTTTTCAAGTAACTTAATAAGTAGAATACATGGATTAATGTAAATGTCGAGAATTTCATCTCATTTTGCTAAATTTAGTTAATGTTTTCTTGTGTCTGTCGTGCGGCACGGCTAGGGACTTGACAAGGGAAGTACAATGTAAGTTGTGCCAAATAGGGCCCAACTGCAGGGCAATTGACCTATATAAGCTTTAAATAGGTACAGATTCTTCTTAGTGAAAGTTTACCGAAAATATGTCAGTATGTTCGGGCGGAACTACTTTCCTCTAGTATATACAAATTTTATGCAATATATGCCCCTTAATGGCTTGATATAGTACACAGGTTTTCTTCAAATCCCTCTCACCAACCCCCCCGATGGCATCGGGTCTGTCGAGGCTTTGGGACGCTGCCCCAACCCCCGTTGGGAGTCTGGCCCCCTGTCGGGCAAATCCTGGCGCCATTCCTGCATACAACCCGTGCGAATCAGGGCACTGTGGTTCACACATGGCACACGTGTACACTATGTGTAGACCGGTGATGTAGAACCACATGATATGATTGTGTTTTCATTGATAAGAGCTTCAAAAACAAAAAAAAAATCATCTTTGTTCAATTGACATTGTCTATAAAACTGATAGAAAAAAAACTATAAATTTTCCAGCTTATTAGATATTACAACTTAGATATACACTCCTATTTTCTACGTTCTCAAAAAAGCCCCCGTCGTCTCTAAAATAGCCCTCATAAAACAATGTCCATGGCGATTTCGTTCTGAAAAGAGCCCTCGTCGTTGAAAAATTATTTTGAGCCCTGATGGAAGTACTGCCTCGGAGGGCTACTCAGGTATTCAGGTTACTTGTATTTATGTGACAAACCCCTTTCACAGAAAGTGAAGGGAGAACGCTGACAGTCTATCGCTGTGTTTTAACCAGTGAAGTAAGGTGCAGATGATTCGTATATGTCTCCATACGTAGAGTGTGTATGAAAATTAAAAATTTAAATGCCAATTTATCCGTTTTTTAAAAAAACAGATAAGGAACAATTTTCACTACAAAGATAAGTCATGGTGCTTAAAGTTGCCGTTACATACGCGTGACCTTGAAAACTTGTAGTTCCTATGCCCTTAACGGGGGCAATAGCAACGTAATGTTTATGTAACAGTACCTTGCTTTGTAGCCTGCGTAGCGCCTCTGTGGCTGCCGCCCTCTTACGCTGCCACCCCTTCTTGTTTTTTTCTTTTCGCGGGGATGAGCTGAACGAAAAAACTTCGTCCGGTCCGCGGGGAAGTTGCGTTCATGCCCTGCAGGCAACTTGCCAACGTAGCAGGCTGTACGGTATATTCCTTGGCAGGCAACTAGATCAGTGGCTTCAGTACATCTTTCTCCCTTAGTTCAATTTCCATGCCCGTATCAGAATTTGTTTGCTCACTGCATGCCCTCTTTACGGCTTTGCACTTATCAACCAATAATGGAATAGACTATATGCCAGACGGACAGAGCCCGCTACAGTGAAGACCGTGTGGCTAATTTCTTGTTGCAGTGCCTTTTTCCTCATTTGCATACTTAATAGAAAGGATTTCTCATTTGCAGTCATGAAAGAGATAACTTAGGTACAAGTCATTAGCAATAATTTATCCAAAAGAAAATAGATCAAGAAACAGTTTCTTTTCCTTCCAAGTTTTTTTTAAGTTGCATGAAACGTTGATACATTTACTAACTCATGCCAAGGAGTTCTGTTGCAACTCCCTGCTCATGCCAAGGAACTTTACGGAATCATACGGGTTGGGAAATTCTGGTCTTTTATGGTCTTTTACAAGTAACGATGTTGCATATATTGTGTTTTTATTTATGTTTTTATTTCTGGTAACTGATGTGCCGTTCTCATCACTTAGTTTCTGGATAATTTTAGAAAACTTACCAAATTACCACAGTCAAGAGAATTTTGATACAGTGACCCTCTCTTGATAGAAATTTTAATTTATGGTAATTACCCCTTACAGCAGTATGTACTGATAAACTAGACTACCAGCCTACATAAATGAAAACCGGAAAGATACAGGACACACTTCCTTCGTTATAACATACGACGCCATTTAAGCCCATGCTAAGTCGATGATATCTCCAGAGGTGTTACGAGTCGTTTTCGTCCACTCAGCACACGACCATCTGAACCATTTCGAAATACGTCAGCCAATTTACACCGATTCTAGCAACTAGGCCTATTTCAAACCACTTGGTTCCCACTTACTTCCCGTCTCCCAGTCAAATAAAAGTATTGATGACGCTACTGGCCTATTGACAAAAGGTCTTTCAATCCTTTCTGAGTAATCCCAGACACTTTGAGAGTTAGGCTTCAGTGATCACGTGCAGAGACTGCCATGGATTAAGTTTTCACGCTTAGGTACATTAGCTAACAGTAGTCATTCGTTCTCGGCTTCTCCTAGGTAAAGGACTCTTCAGGGGAGAACGGTGGAGACCTCCCCTTCTCTTCAATAACATTTTGTTTGACCGGACCAGCTTTAGGTATCCATGATGGCGATTTCTCGGATTCATGTCTTGGCTGTGGCATCTTTCATATGTATTTATCTTCCATTGACAGCGAGCCAAGGTTAGTTTTTCCATCATTTTCGTCAAGTGACCCTTAACGAGCTAGTAAGATAGTTTTTCTGCTTTGAGTCTAAGTAAATTACTCACACCGGTGTTGTTTGTCGAGGATCAAATAGTTACATAAACTTCGATGGTTTTGATATTCTGAGAAAACAAACAGACATAATTGATATTGACGATCATACGCATCTGGGAAGATTTTTCACAAGGGAAGTGGGGGGGGGGGATTGCCTTGGGATTTTCCATAATTAGCAAACAATCGTGACATGAACTTTGCCTAAAACAAACAATATCCTTTGTCCTTTGTTCTTTGGACCTCTCGAAGGTGGGAGCAGCCACCCCGACCAGAATGGCCTCATACGCTTATGCTGAAGAAGCCTCAGAATGTTCGTTTAAATTTTCGTCAACCAGTATGGTACTCCTCACTTTGAAGAACTGAAGTGCTTCTTGAATAAATATACACTGAACTCCTTGAAACTTTCTTCTTAATATGAAATTCGCGGAGACATTGTCGCAGTGCTCTTTTCTGTATGGATAATAATTCAGCAAGTTCTTTGAAAATTTTACTCACTTATACGTCACATGATTTGGTTTTATTTGTGAAGTGCTCATTTGACGTCAATCGATTATGTTTAGATGTTGTCTTGAAGGGCAATTCTCATCATCCCAGACAGTTCCAATTCTCCAAGTAAGCAGCTTGTAGCTCCTCCCATAACTGTATAACAGGGCTGTAACCGCGTCCACCTAACCCAATTCCTAGCCAATTCCTATTCCAGTGGTCATCATTCCGGGCCAATTTCGAGTCCAGTGCCCTTCAATTCCAAGCCAATTCCGATTCCAGGTTTTCCAATTCCGGGACAAATCCGAGTCCGGCCATTTGGCAATGAAGCCCCTCATACATATGTTTTTAGTACTGTTTACAATTACAAGTATGATGAAAACGGGCACTTTTCAGGAGTCAGTTCCATACCCTTCCTGACTCTGTAATTTAGTTGACTGTTTCTGACCCTCTACCTGTCAAAATGTGCACCAATAATAATTTTGCATCAGCACATTAATGCAACCTTCATCATTTTTGTGGACACGACTGGAATTGGCTCCGAGTCCAGTTGAGCCCATTCCAGGCAAATTCCGATTCCAGGACCTCCCATTTCGGGCCAATTCCGAGTCCGTCGAAAAACGGACTCGAGTCCGGAATTGAGTCCTAGTTCGGACTCGGATGTTACAGCCCTGTTGTATAAAGCACCTCCTGCAGGGACAAACCTATTTTATTGCTTGGGGTCGTGTTTTGGTGAGCATGCAAGGCTACAATGTGTGATCCAAACACACTCTCTCTCTACATTGTGAGGAATGTGAGCTACTCTGCAACTTTTGAATTTTCAAACTTTGATGTCAATCAAAGAACAGTCACCAACTGAGATTTTTGGTACCCCCACACGAAAAATATACTTTGGGATGACGATGGTTTGTCTTTAAAGAGCAAAGATAGGTGAACTACATAGAAATGCTGAGTAAGGCATGATTATTTTGAATGATTCTACATTAAATGTAACCCATGGAGTAAAGACTCAAGGTTTATCTGTGATAGCCTTTGCAATGCTTGTGTAGTTATACATTGCCAAAGATTTTGTGGAGGAAACTAAGAGGAGCTTTGATAAGTTAAATCTTAGTTACGTTTGGGACAACTGTCCTCTGACACTTAGGGGTACAAGGCGAATTGAATGTTTTATGCCTGTGGTGATCACTGCTCAATTCGATTAGTGACAACAATCGTTGAGAGAGTGAGCAAAACACAATTTTTTCTGTTACAGTAGCACACACTGAGGGTTACCGTAAGTTTCAAAGACACGGTATCCATCAGTCCATGGGGTCTTTAACTCCCGACATTCTTTGTTTCTTTTCTGAAATGTGTATTTTTGATCAGCTTTGATATTTTAATATCTACAATGCGGTAACTTAACGAATTTGATAAAATTTGAGGAAAATGACGTTGTGGAGGTTGGCAGCGAATTTTTCAGGGGGAGGGGGAGGGAGCTGCTCTTAACATTAGGGTGCCGGAGTAGCGACCATTGTTATAAGGCATATGTCAAAATGTGAGAGACGGTAATGAAGTACAAAATTAAAAAAGAAATTAAACTTCAAATTATTCGGAAATGGAATAAAACTTGTGAAAATATTTATAAGGAGACTAATAGTCGAAAATTTTGGAAAAACATTTCTAAAATTACCAACCCGTGTTTAAAATCCCAATGAACTTATTCGAATTTGATTTCTGAGAGAGGTGAGGAGGTTATTAGCCCCTATGACCAAGGCAACCTTTTTGCTAATTACTACTCAAATATTTTTGATATCACTTTTCATGACAAATTTGACAATGACTTCATGGATGATGCTTTCATACATCATCATAATAACCTCTTTAATCCGGACTTTACCTCTAAAGAGTATGATCACCCTCTCACCAACCCCGCATCTGCTGAAGAAGTTTATAATAATCTTAAATCTACCCCAAATCTTTCTGCTCCTTGTTCTGATAAAGTCACCTATCGTATGATCAAAAACTGTTCCTACTCCTTTATTCAACTACTAGCTACCTTTAACTCTGTATTGATTACCTTTGGCTATTTTCCTAAACCATGGAAATTATCCCAAACCACAGTTATTCCCAAGCCTTATCAAAGTAGAACCAAACCTGTAAATTACAGACCAATTAGTTTACTTTCTTTCGTGGGCAAACTCTTTGAAAAAAATATTACAAATAGGCTGAAAGATCACCTTGAAAGCATCAACTTTTTTTCTAATAACCAATGTGGTTTTAGAAAGGGTAAAAGTACTCTTAACCATATTTTTAATATATCCCAACAAATTAAAACTGGTTTCAGAAATAAAAAAGCAATACCTGCTGTCTTTCTCGACGCTGAAAAGGCGTTTGACCAGACTTAGCACAATGGTTTAAAATTCAAACTCTATACCGTAGGTCTACCGATTAATACTCTTAGAATCCTATCTTCCTTTTTGAATAATAGAGGAATGTTCATAAACTATAGGGGAAAGACTTCAAATATAATACCCCTTAAAGCTGGGACCCCATCAAGGTTCAGTCTTAAGCCCTTTACTACGTTAATGACCTCCCTACCTGCCCCAGGGCTGTAATATAGCACAATTCGCTGATGATATTGCTATCTGGAAAACCTCGATAATCAAAAATTTAATGTTAACAACTTGCAAAAAACCCTATATAAAATCGAAAATTGGTGCTGTAAATGGAGGATGAAAATTAACCCAACTAAGTCTTCTTATATAATTTTTAAATGTGTTTCTAGACCTACTGACCCGCCCTCTCCAATCATTAAGTTATTTGACTATGAAATCCCTATTGTTAAAGAAGCCAAATTCTTGGGCATCACTTTCCTTGCAACCCATAGAACCAATTTAATTAAATTAGAAAATATCCATGTAAAGGCACTCCGCTTAGCTCAAAAAATTCCTAGGTACGTCTCTAAGAAACTGGTCCTGGATGCTGCCAATTCACCTACTCTTCTCGATCGGCTTATTCTTCTGAACACAAAAAGGATTAAACAGATTATTGTCCATGACCAAAATGCTTAAAACGCTGTTCTCAACCTCCTCACCTGTTCTTCTACGAGAAATAATATTAAAACCCCCTGGATATACTAAATTTCAATTGCTGGGATGAAGTGAGGTCTCTGGCAGAGGGAGGGGGAGGGGGAGCCTTTAGACTAGGCCTAAGTACCCTCAAGCTAGAGTACTTGTTAACCTTACCCGGGCAACTGGGGTACAGTGTCGCCTGAGGGGTATTGCCCCTTCTAGGCTTTCTGGGAGCAATCCATTTTTCCAGTCAGAGACCTAGCTTGTCCCGTATTCTTACCGTCATTATTTACCAGCTCCCAACCCTAGGCTTTTATACAACCTTTGCTTTCGGGTACTCTGTCCATAATTTCGTATTTCCGCCTGTCCTCCGTATTTGTAACTGTTCAAATAAGTGAGCTACCATATCCATTAAAATTTTTTTGTAAACTGGCCACAGTTGTAACCACCCAATTACTGAAGGGGCATCTTTCTTATTGCCCGAACAGTATTTATATAACCAAACAAACATATAGCAGAATGCATAGCTTATCACTGATAATCTTCTCAGGATAAAGTGGGTCTTAGGGTATTCGCATAAATTAAAACTTTCTTTCAACCTCCTTCCAAATAAGAACTCCCTGGCAACACTATCTTAACAAACTAATCGCTTCTTCTTACAGGACAAGTCTTATTAGGAGATTGCAGCACAGAGCCCTGTCTCAACGGTGGCACGTGTCGTGAAATTTTTGGCCGATTGCACGTCTGTTCTTGTCCCGAAGAATACACAGGAGGCGATTGTGAAACATGTAAGCAATGTTGGACTTTCTCGGTCTTGTACAGGACCCTAGGAAGATATATGCGCCTTAAGTATAGCCTATCACAATTATAGTCTCATACACACTCATTACTATTATTGTTCGCAGGCCCGGTTGTGTACGGCGAGAGAGGAGGAGGGTCAGAGCACAGAAGAGAGAGGCACCTTTCGACCGCAAAGCTCTCCCTTTAGGCGTAGGGTGTACAGTCCGTCACATAGCATTTCTTGATACTAAAGATCGCAGGACACTGGGCAGGGGAGCCATATCGGAATGTTCTCCCATGAAACAGATGACTTAGGAGAATCTATAAATACAAAAAAAAAAAAAAAAAAGCCTGCAGTACAAGTCAGTTGACATGTGCCCTCATTTACCGGTCGCGAGATGTGTGCAAATTTACTAACGTCCCGGAACAAGGTGTTCCAAAACTGTGTCACAGATTTAATTTAATACTAAGATGTTCAGGCCCATTCAGCTAAGTAAGGTTGCCAGGTTCATTATTCGAGGTTAATACGTTTTGATCTCAACTGACTTCACGTAACAAGAGTCATGTTTTGTGACTTCGTATGTCAACACCGAAAAGAGTTCTTTACTCAATGTGAAACATACAAGGGCGTAGGAAGCGGGGGGGGGGGGAATGGGGGAGATAGCCACAGCGAAATTTGTGGGGAGTTGAAGTATGCTTTGGCCCCCCACTTTCCAAGCACGAAAACCCCGTTATTCGTCTCTTCTGTAAGAAATGTCAAAAATTTGTAGTAATTTACCTTAATGAATTTGTCCAAAATAATGCACCAGATTGCATCTAAGGACCCTCAAATATCAAAAATTTTTCCAAAGGACTAAGAAA